>UCOM01000185.1:0-110994 GCA_900474385.1 Ormyrus pomaceus
GCCTATTTAATAGTGAAATCATGTGAAAAAAAGCGTTTCATCGCGACCTATTAAATAGCCACGGACTTATCTATTAACTATTTTCCTGGCCATTTTCAATGCTGGAAATTCTACCAGGGATTTACTTTCCCTATGAAAATAATCAATTAAAAATATTTTATTTTAATTATAAATTTAAATGGTTTAAAATATAATAAAAAAGGAAATAATTAATTACAATAATAAATGAGGAAGGGCTTTCACAAAACTTGAAAATTTTAACTAAATGCAAAAGTTTAGTTTCAAATAAAGGTTTACTGCTTTTGTTTGCTTCACTATAATTTTTTGATTCAAAAAATAACAGTTATATTTGAACTGTTAAACAAATCTAGCAAGTGATTTTTTAAATAAAAGTTAATATTATAGTGTTTACTTATATAAACATTATAATGTTATAAAAGTTTTATTATCGCTTGGACATCAGATATGATTAGTTTGTTAGAAAATTTCACAAAGTGCAAGTTATTTTGATTTTAGATAATGACTCTAAATAATTATAAAATAATTTTAAATTAAAATTTGTTATATAAAAATATTAATTTGAACTCCTGCATTATTCATAAGCATTTATTAATAAAACATTTACAGACCAAGACTGTTTGAATCTTAAATCTTTATTAGAAGTTTGAAATCGCCTAGCCTTGTATCCCTCAGGCGGCTAAATCTAGAACCTTTTTACCTACTGTAGTGAAACTTTACGACGAAACTACGAAACGTAGCTACTTTACCGTTTTCTTAGAAACATCTACTTTATCAACACTTTTTAAATAAATTTTCAAACTTCTATTTAGGAAACTTAAAGTGCATATTTTTTCAAACAAATTTTTTGTACCATGTGATATACACTATTTGTTTTCCTTGAAGAGCTTGTTTTATTTAATTTAATAAAGTTCAATTTAATAATAAGTTCTCATGTAATTATTAAACGCAATTGATCATTATTAATAATTATTAAATCTCATGTATTATTAAACAATTTCAGAATTGCAAAAGAATTATAAAATAGTTACAAAGATTATATAAAAGAATTATAAAAAATTAACCATTCTTATAAAGGCATTACAAAGTAAAGAAATAAATAAAAAATTTAGTAAATTTTAAAATGTTCTAACTTAATAACAGTTATTAACAGAAAATACGTGACCCTTTTGCACAATTTATCTTTGATTCAAGTACAATCTTCTTTCAATAGTTATTTTCTCATTTATTTACTTCTTTAACTTGAAATGAATAGGATTGAATCAAATTAAAGAAATCGGATACTCCTTTTAAGATAAAAAATTAAATTTCAAATATATTTTTTGAAACGACAGAACGTCAGTGTATTAAAATTTGTAAAGGCATGTTTTATTAAAATTTAAATTAAAAAAATAAATATAAAATAACGATGGATGCGGCGCAATACATTAGTTTTCAATTCTCTATTGCTTAAAAAATTAAATTATTATAAAAAAACTCATATTTCAAGTCGTAAATTCCAATTCCTCAAAGAACCCGATTAAAAACATTTATTTCAACATTAAACTCGATGGAGAAAATCATTAAATTTAAAATCCTGGAGCCAACTGTCGCACATCGGCAAAGCACCGAAAAAGCCGTACACTCGCCTCGGCCTCGCAATCACGCGTCGCGATAACAATTCCGGGGTCAACAAACGTCGGACAAAGGAGAAAGAGAGAGAGAGAGAGAGTCGCAGAGGGAAACAAACGAAAATTCGAAATCGCGCACGAGGAAAATAGGCTCCATCGAGCACCATCCCTCCCTCTCTCTCTCTCTCCCCGATACATAAAGAAGCTTACGCATCCCCCGCGTGCAGAGAGAAAGAGAGCCAGCCACGGCTCCGAGGCGGCAGATTTGTGATTTGGCCGGCGCTGCGCGTGCGAAGGGGGTGGGGTCCAGGCCGAGCCTTCGGGGGAGGCATAATGCGAGGGTGGAAGCGCGCGGGGGAGCGACGAAAACAGGGGTGAGCAGGCGCTCTTTCTTTCTCTCTCTCTCTCTCTCTCTCTTGCTCTCTCTCCATTTTTACGAAAAACTCCTAAAAATGTATAGATATATAGAGCGGGAGGATGGATGGACGAGGCTCCGGCGCTGATCCGCTCCCCCACCGACGCCCATCTCATTTTTCGCTCAAACAGAAATCGAAATTTTCGCTCTCCCTCCCTCGCAGCGAGCACGTATACGTACGCCGCCGCCGCGCTCGTTTTAACGATCGATTTCTGCTTTTCCTTGATGAATCGTCCTGCGCTCGAGATACAATTTATTCTCGTAAATGGGCTTTTTTTCGGGAACGCGCGCTCGAGTGATTAGCGGACGGGAGAGGTGCAGCGCGAGCCTCGATTATCGTGTACGAACGGTGCCGCGAGGAAGATGCAATGCGTCGCTGGATTAGAGCGGCTTGAATTTTTGGATTGGAGTAATGCATCGCGGGATTACGGATGATGGATTTTGTTTATACACGCGGATAGGTATTATTTTAATGGAAGGTAAACAATTTGGGCGGTACGGATGGTTTCGGGGCGTTTAAGCCAAGGCGATAAATCCAAAAATTTTTACAAAACTTTCGTCTCGCCAATTTATCAAAGGATCAGCGGAGAATTCTGTTATAAAATCGTTACATAATACTTGCAGAAAGTTTGG
Source organism: Ormyrus pomaceus (assembly GCA_900474385.1). Lineage (NCBI taxonomy): Eukaryota > Metazoa > Arthropoda > Insecta > Hymenoptera > Ormyridae > Ormyrus > Ormyrus pomaceus. The sequence continues at coordinate 2,677 of UCOM01000185.1, forward strand.
CGGTAAAAATTGTTCTTCATTATTGGTATAGTTTGGAAACACGAATTAGGTCGATGAGCATTTTCATACTCGATAAACATTTCCTTGCCCCGTTTGATAAAGTTTGTGTCTTCTGGATTTCATCGACCGTAACGCGAAAAATAGTCGAATGTAATGTATTGCCCCAATACTGTAATACGTAAATTTATGACGGAACGTAGGAGCGATGATTAATATGCGAGTTTTATTTCGAACGGAAAATCAATCAAAATAACTTACTTCTATACAATTTTTAGATTGCAGAATGCGAAATAAACAAAGTCTTGTTATCTTGATAATCAATATTTACTTGTGAAATAATTAATCTTTATAGGATATAGATATTAGAATTCTAAATTACACTGTAAGGTATAATATAATTTTGATTTAGTGTAAAACAAACAACTTTTAGTAATAATTAAGTATTATCTAAATATTTTTACTGCTATTATGAAATTCGATCACTGTAATAAGGTATAATTTTTATAAAATGGAACAAAATTAAACCAATGTTTCCTGCACAATTTTACGAGCTTTAAAAATGTGAATAAAAAACATTTATAAACCTGCTTTTGTCTTGTTTTTGTAATGCTCAATTTTTTACGCAGTCTATACCTTTCGGCAATAAATAATTTGAATGGCCCGTTACAAAAAAATATTTTCCTCCGCGCGCTTAGCTTTAACAGATGTAGATGACAAAAACGCTACTTTTTTCGTTGCGTCGTTCCAAAACCGAGGAGCATTGACAAAAAAAAAAGTCGAGCCTTGGTTTTCTCCTTTTTTTCTGTGCGCTTCTACCCTTTGCTGCACCTTTTCCTGTGTCGTAACTCTCCTTTTAATGTGTCTCGCTCACCGGTCGTCCGGCTGTTTTACCGAGCGGCGAAGAAATTAGGGAGATTTTACGGCGGAAACAAGCAGATGCCGCTTGCCCGAACGGTAGAAATGCAAGAGTTTTCACCCCACTTTCTTGGGGACCGCTAAGTTTGGAACTGACTGTTTGCTCGCGGATGAACGTTGACCTAAAAAAATTTCCGAACTTTTCTTGACTTACTTTCTCCTTTTTTCCGTTTAGGGTTTCCGTTATTTTTTCTCCTTTATGAATTTTCGTTGATTTGTATTGTAAATCTTATATTACGAGGTTGTTTGTCACATGAAAAAATGAAAAAATTTGTTTGCCAGATGTTGATTCATTTAAAAATGTTAATTCCACTTCTTTCGTTAAACAGTTCGTTTTCTTGATGTATATTTTTTAGATAATAGTTTATAAAAATAAGCGCACATCAAAAATGCGAGAGAACAAAACATTTGCGATTTGAAAAGCAATACTTTGAATTGAATTTTAATCGATAGCATAATTTTTTATTACGAGATAAGAAGATTACAAGATAAGGCCTCGTAAGTTCGTTCAATCCTTTTAGCACAGCAAAAACAAAACCATTGCTCATCTCGCGGATATTTTCCAGCAGGACTAAGCCGAACTTATCCCAAACCACTTTTTTGTCTCTTCCTCTTAATTCCAGATTCCTACTCCCCTTATCTCACTTTTCCCTTCTTCATCTAGCCTTTAACCTTTCCGACATCTGGACTGCGAAAACTTTACATCGGTGTTGGTTTTGCGGCGCACTGCAGCGAAAGGGTTATATTCCTGGCGACCATCGCCTGCAACTACCCCCGACCGCAGTCAATTGCGTGGTCCCCGTCGTAAAAGGCTAAGCGCTTAACGGACCTTCGTAAGAAGGCCGGGGAAAGACTGACGCGTCGACTGGTCGGGGAGAGAGACTTTTAAAAAGCGGCGGAAAAAGAGCGTCCGTATACCTGAAGCTTCGCCAGCTCTTTTCTTGCGAGGGACTCAAAACGCGGAGCGTCTCTTGTGTCCACATAATATACTTTTTCTGCGTATTCCGATGCCGCGAGCATAAAATTCCTCGGGGGAATTCCCTCTTCTTACCCGCAACCCTTTCGAGAGGACCGGGTTTTCTTTATATCGATCGGGAGATAAAAGATTTTCCGAAGATTTTCAGGCGCTCCGAAGAGTTTCGGGCGGCCGGCAAAAAATGACGGTTAATTGCCCGAAAAGAAGCGAGGAGGGAAAGGTTCAAATATTTGCGCTTTTCGATTCTTAATGACACTTGTCTCGATTTTGATCAATTTAAGGGTTTTACTGTTTTATGCGGGTCTTTTCCACCACCTTTTCCCTTCTTTGTTACTGTCACGTTCGCGATTTTACTGCAAACTTGATAAAAATTCTGCTTTTACGACACTGATCAGATAACATTTTCAAACAGATGTAATTAAATTAACTAAAAAAAACTAACATAAAATAAGAAAATAAATATATAATTCAATTCATTTATGCTTCATCACAATAATATTAGTACATCAATTTCGTATACAAAAAAAACTCGACAAGTGCATCCACAGACCCGCCTAAAAAACTCCTCACAAATTACCGCGCACGCGATCACCTTTCATCTCTCCACACCTCCAAAAAAAACTCTCCCGTCACAACAATTAGAGTAAACGCGCAAGTGCTCCCCTCGCCTTGCTCGCTTAGCACCGCCCAACTTAGAAAAAAAGCGCACCCTTTCCATGTATAAAAAACGCATCGGAATCCCGGCGAAAAAAAACGCACACACCCAACCTGCTGCACGCGCGACCCTCGCCAGGCTCAACCCCTCGGAACCTGCTTTCCGGGGGGAGTTTTTTCGATTAAAAAGGGCCGCGGGGAGGCGAAGCAAAAAAAAAAAAACCGGCAGCCAATGGGCTTCGCCGATATGGCGCCGGTGCACAAAAAACTCCCCTAGCTCTCTCGCGGCCCCGCCATTGTGCGAGGAGCCTCTCGCAAGGGGTTGTAACTCGAGCCGGTGGATAAAAAACGCGGCGACAGGTTCCACGGGCCCTCCATTGTCCGTCCCCCCCGCCCCGATATTCCCGTGCTCTCGCGCGAAGGGCGGCGCGACTCCTTTTTTTATGTTGCGGCTGCGCGTTGGAAAAGGGTGCCGCTGCCGGCGCCTGACGAGTCAATTAGCCGGATCGCGATGACGCGCCGCGCGGCGGCGGCAACTCTTTTTGTATCGACGGGAGGATGACGCGGTTCATTTTTCGGGGGGAAAGCTCGAGTGCTCCGCGTTTGCGGCGTCGGTTTCTAATGCGGTTCTAAATGAATTTTAATTAAGCGGCTGCTTTTGTTCGGGTTATGGATTTTGACGGAGTTTTTTTCTGGGAAGAGAAATTTTTTTAGCTTATAAGGTTTCTTTTGGAAAAATACTTATTAACGAGTTTGAATAGTACTTTAGAATTTAAGAATGAAAAAAGGCTCGTGTCGTATTCTTGAGAGGATAATAATGAAAAAGAAATCTAGATAAAATTTAATAGTGATGAAAGCAGTACGGAGATAACTCTTACATTAGCTAAAAGTGTTTATTTATAGTAAGATAATTATCTCATTTTATCATCTTGTAATATAAAGAATTATTTTATAAATAATGGTAAATATTAAACATTTTTACATAAAAAAATATAAACTCGTCAATTTTAAAAAGTGCAATGAAGAATTACCGATCCATGGCACATATCAATAAGAAAAGAAGGCAATTATCTTATAAGGAAATAAGTAATCATCCCTAATGATGTTATAGGCATTAATTTACAAAGCTTGTTGATAAACGTTACAGTTAACCGATAAAAGCTATTAATTTAAGATGGTTATTCAGAATCATAAATTATAAGCCTGCATTACACTTTCGCTTGAAAAAATTTTAATACACATTTAATAATACACATTTAATAAAAATTTAATACACATTTGCGTGCCTTTTAAAGGCTCAAAACGCATATCCGATACCCGTGAAACCGCAGAGGCTCAAAAAACCATCCGATCCTCATCGTACACCAGGGGCCCCGCTCCTAAAAAGTGAAACCGCAAAATGCCGGCACACTCCTCGGCAGCCGTCCTGCCGTCGAGCCGTATAAAAAGCCCACTTTGCCCTCGTCCACCCCCTGGCAAAAGTGGCGGGGGAAACTCGAAAAAGCATCAGCAACTCCTCTATTCATCATCGATCGTCTTTGCCTTCGATCATCCTCGCTCGATGAAAGTATCATCAAGCCAGCTTGACGATGACGCGGCGCAGATCGATCACCTGACCGACCCCCCGACAGAGAGAGAGAGAGAGAGAAAGTTTTTTTTCTCCGCTCCCCTGCAGTCGCGGAGGGCCGCGTCGCGTGCTCGGGCATTCTTTCCCGATCGAGCCCCGTTATTGCTTATGCACGAAAATATAACTGTACTCGCTGCGAGCGCCGTCGGGAGCTCGGGGAAGCTGGGAGACCGAGGCGTCTGTTTGCTGATTGCATTTAGATGGCTGCACGCGCAGCTCCGCTCGGAGGAACATCGGACGTGGGTCTCCACTAATTACGGAAGAAAGTATAACCTGTGCCCGTCATTGTAAATTTTTATTGCGCGGGCCAGGGATCGATGGCGCTCTTTTACGATTGTCTTGGGCCTTAAAACGAGCTGGGAATTCCCGCAAGGTGCTTTTTCCGGAGGAGCCGAGTTTCGGGTACAACTAATTAGGCGAGAAGTAACGACTGTTTAAAGAGAGATACGATTACAATCGAGGATTAGATGGAGAGATTCGCAACGTTTTACGTTTATAACCAATTCTTTCCCACAGAAAAAGTAACGCGCCGAAAAAGCGGACAGATGTCAGAAAACTGTGAGCGCCAGGAAAAATGCTGGCGTTTTGTCCTTTTTTCCTCGTTTCATTATTATTCAAATGTGACCGGCCGCTTAATGTGATTATTTTTTCGTGATTTATCGTGCGGATATTGATTTTTTTTTCGTAAAAGACGAGGAAGTCGCATCATTATTTTTTTTTCTGCCTTCGAGGCTGCTATTTATTTTTTTGACGAGTATAATAAATGATTACCGTATAAAGATTGCAACATGCTTGACGGTCTGTAATAAATAAAAGATGTCACTTTAGAAAATTGTTGTAATTCAATAGTAACAAATTCAACAATTATATATTAAAATTCTTCTACTAGGCGATTAAATTTCATCATTTACTTATCTACAAAATTTATTTTTAAGTTTTCCTTGATGAGCCCTGCACAGATAATCGACATGTTGGACAAATATATTCCATTTGAAACCATTGTGACCTTCATCAAAATTGCATTAAGAACTATACTGAAAATTGATAAAATTAATCTTTTAATATGATCAAAGAATTCCTTCACACGAATAAATGTATTTTGACCTTTTAATTTACATTAAACTAAAAATATTTACAAACATAAATAGCATCCAAAATTAAAGGTCACTTCGTGAAACGACTTGCAAAGAAAATGTAAAAAGCGCCCAAATCCAAGATAAAATAAACGAAAAATCACAGCACACAATAAAAAAAAACATCACCCGCCCAGCTGCGGAATTCCGGCGAAAATTAAAAAAAGCCCAAACGAACGACGTCCTATACGATTCTAAAAAACGTCCTAAACGGTCAGCCGCAGAAAACTCACTTTTCATTCTCGTGTTCGGCTCGCTTTCAGCCTTGCGGGCCCCGTACTTCTGCAGTGCCACGTCCCTAATGGGTCCCGTGGCCCCATTGTCGAGGGCTTTTTTTTTCCCCATTCGGGTCCGTCGCCGCCGCCGCCGCCGCCGCGTGCAAACGATGATCTGCGAGAAAACGCGCTTCTTTCAGCCGGGAGAGCTCCGTTTCCGGCCTCGGCTTTTCACCGACGAAAAAAAAGGCTGGGCCCCGCGCGCTCTTCTTCTTCTTCGTCGTCTCTTCTTTTTTGCGACGTCTTTTTTTGTGTGTCCCCGAGAGCCGAGCATGTGGAGGCAGGCCGAGGCTCCGGTACAAATTCGTCGTAATAGTTTTTAATGGCGGGTGCGAGCGGCGACGTGAGTCGGACGTTTCCGGGAATGTAAGGTGCGGAGATTCTCTTCTATCACGATGAACTCGGAAGTTTTTTTTGGAGATTTTCGAGGGCAGTGTGTCTAAGGGCTCGTGATCGTTGGTTAAGCGTTTTTTGGTTTACTGGATCATACGGGAGTCCTTCGTAAGCGTGAATTGCGAGTTTGTAGGTGAGTACGCGATGTTTGCACTGCAAACAAATGTGGAAGGTTAAATGCATATTGTAAGAGATGTTAATTTAATTCTTTTCGGTGTAAAAATTTAATTTGTAACAATGTTTATTCAAAACATTTGTATAATATTTTCGTCGATGTACAAAACACTGAAAATTAAATGTTTCTATTCAATCCACATAATTAGATTTTTTACAATTAAACTTACTTTTCTATTGATATTAATGAGCAAACAAGAACTTCCTTTAGTTGGCTGATCATTCGGGCATGTTTTACATGTTCCTTTACAAGATATAAATAAATCGCAAAAATTTACAAAATTTAATAATAATGATTATTTGCATTTCAGCAAATAGCAACAAATTTAAAAAACTATGTCTTCGAAATTATTTACAACCTAAAATTGGTCAAGTATTACATAATTAATTAGCAATTGCACTTGCTATATTAAAAACCGCGTAAGAAACATAAAGAAATCCATGTAATCGGACGCTAATAGCTGTACAAAAAAAAATTCAATACCCCGCTTTTTTCCTCAGCAGAAAAAAGGCCCGAATCACTTGTCGCCGCTCCAAACATAACCCAAAAAAACTCTCGGCACCCCGTGCGAGTCAATTACATCTCAATTACGCACCTTATAAAACCCGCCGGCAAAAAAAAAAACTGCTCCTAAAAAAAGTCTCGTCATAACACGTAGATCCGAGATGCGAGAAAAAAAAACCGTCGAAATATGCCCCGCACGCGAGCTCCCCTCGCAAGTATGCGCGCAGCCTCTAAGCAGCCAGACGTCAAACCACGAGGAGCGAAAAAAGCATCGTCCCCCCTCGAGAGAGGCAGGCTCCCTTAAAAAGAAAGAAAAAAAAAAGTAACGCTGCACCTATAAATTCCTATGCAGTGCGCGTCTCCCCCCCGGAAAAAGTCCATCGCGCGCACAAAGCGAGTAAGAGAGAGCCTCCGGGAAAACGGAAATCACGGCGCGCGCGTGTGTGTGCGCACGGGGCGCGGTATCGGGTGTCCGCGCACAGAAAAAAAAAAAAAAAAAACGCGCAGAAGCCGAAAAAAATAGGAGCCGGGGCCGTATCGAGGGGGAGAAAAAACGCTCGACGTTTGAAAAGTGGCCAGAATTAACGCAGAGGCGAGGGGTGCGCGAGAGCGGTCCGGGGTGGCTCGCAGGGGTGCACTCGCTCCGCCCCTCGGAGAGAGAGAGAGAGAGAGAGAGACGGAGAGAGGGAGAGAGAACGAAAAAAGGAAGGCTATAAATGTGAAGCAGTAACAGCACGAGGCCAAATCCGATTAGGAGGAGAAGCGCGCGCGCGCGCGATGGACTCGCGCGATACACGCGCGCTTATACCTCGGGGCCTCTCTCGCTTTTTAATCCCCCCGTGAACGGGGACGGGATAATGCGAGGTGTAAGCCGGCGCTTTAGCCTGGTAAACACGCTCTCTCTCTCTCGCTTTTTGGGACTGATTGAGTCGTGTTTGTGTGTTTTTTTTCTACTTTTTACAGGCGGAAAAACGGACGATAGCGCCGAGCGGTTTATCTTGTTTCATGGTTAGTTTGATCGTGAAAAAGGGAGAGTTTTCGAGTCGAAGGGAGAGCGAGGAAGACAGTTGGGCGCTCGTCGAAATTTTAATTGGCTGGTGGAGGAGGATCGAATTGGACCCTCGACGCGGCCCTTATGTTGAGAAAAAATTCGAAGGAATATATATCGGGGCCGGGGTTATTAGCGACGTGATACGTCGAAAGCTGCTTTGCGTGATTATTAATTGCTCGGATGCGATTAGTTTTTTTCCTTGATTGTGGGAATGCGGGCCGATTTTTAAGGATGAAAAATTGGCTGCTCGTCAAAAGTAGCAGTTTGTTTGGCAGTCCATAAGGTTCATGAGAATTTGTACACTCGATCTGCTTTTAAATAAACATTAATTTATTTATGACCCATGTTTTTATAAGAAAAAAAACTGTTGTAATATTTATACAGTACAACTGTAGTAATGTTTATACAAGACATATTATTGTTCAACTGCAGTAATTATTAAAGTTGAAGTTTAATTTTTTCACGATTACTCTGTTATAGTTTAAAAAGTTACTATTATCAAGGGTTGAAGGTTGAGACAAGTGTAGAAGTATTTACATTCTGTACATCATTTATAATAAAAAGCGTTTTACAAGAAAGTTAAAAAAAAATACAAACAACTAATTATCTTGATAATATCTTACATATGTTTATTTTAAATACGCTTTGTTAATTCCACTATATAACTTTAATTTTACTATAAGCAATGGAAGTGAAAAACACCAATTAATAATCATTTGATTTTAACTATAAGAATTAAAATGATTTATTTCAGTTGTAAGAATATTAAAAAAACATAGACTTTAAACTATAAATAGTAATTTTACAGAACTCTAAAAGATAAATCAATTTAACCATAACGTACTAAAATCCTTGTAATCCTTTTAATCTCTTGGCGAATAGTGATTATGTACAATTTATGTGGGTCTTTGCAGAGAAACTGTCCTATTGTGTGAAGAAGTCGACCTATTCTATTCACGTAAAACTACACAATGAAGTATAGGCGATCGCGGAAAATGAGGAATCTAAGAAAATGTAAATAAGAGTTTGCTTTTCCAATATTTGACCAATCAAAATATCCTCAGAAAATTTGATTTATTCATTAGAAAATAGTTTTAAGTTCACTAAATGTTATTATTTAAAATTAATTTAAAAATAAGCAAAAATAAAAAAACAAAATAGAAAATACAAAAACGTACGTCTTTGTGACGATAAGTCCGCGTAAACACTTAAGGATTAAAGCATGAATCGGCTCTGTAAATAACGGTAAAACATTTTCGAAGAAGAAAGTGTATTTTACATTCACTAATTGATAATTTTATCAAGCCGGTTCACTTAAAAACGTCGACTTAGGCGGGTATTATTATTTTGAAAGTTCGTGATTCATTAAAGGTGATAAGTAAAAGGCAGATGAGCAAAACAATCGTCCGCTTCTGTGTCAACAGGTTAAAACCAGTATATCTCGAATAAAGATAAGAATTTAAAAATGCACGATGTTTTAGCTCGACAGATTCTCGCTTTAACACTGCAGCTTTTCAACCGTCATCCAAGATAACATCAGAATAATTTTTACAAGAACTGCAATTTGAAATAAATAGATTTTTTTTTTTACATCACCCAAGACGATTCAACGGTAACTTTGAACATATGCGTGTCTCTTTAAAAATTCGGCTCTCCTCCGCAAACACATTATAGAGGTTATTCTGCGCGAGGCTCAGCAGGATATGCATAAAGCAGATGCGAGCGCCCACCTTTCTAAACTCATAAAAATCGGGCTTTTGAGGAAAAACGCATTTAAATCCTCCGGTGTCAGTGTCACCCACTAGATGCTCCGATCCATCTCATTAATCACTTTCGGTTTTCAGATTTATTTTAACAATGGCTACTCGACAATATTGCGACCATCATTACAGTCAAGGATAAAAAAAATGGGCAACTGCTGTTTTAAGGAAGGAACTTGCTATTGAGGAGAAAAATAAATGAAAATTCTTCTTTGATAAGTTATTTATCAACGATCAAAATTTATCGCTAAGACTCTACTCCCGTCATGCCTTATACATTTTTCTAATATTAAGGAACGGTGAAAACTTTTATTTCCAAGCCAGTCCGAACAGGTAACCATTCCCGGCGTAGATAACTTAATAGTTCCGGTCGTTCATTAGTTTCCGAAAAATAAGTCACGCTCGCCGTTTAAATTTCGGAAAAAAAAACTTGATAAAATTCTTTCGAATCCACTCATACACGTCCGGCAACGGCTTAACAGCTCTCCGTGCCCAACGAGGCGGAAGCGTCGCTTATCCTTCCTGCATTCCCAACGCGGCGCGCACAATAGTCCCCAAACGAACCAATCGAAAACTGACGCCTGCATGGTTGCGTGCGAAAGACAACGCGCCATTCTTCGAAAAGCGGCGGCATATATCGCGCCGCGCGGCATTCACGCGGACAGCTCGTTCGGTTGTTTAAAGAAACTTTCGGAAATTGGATCGACGGCTAGGACCGAATCGTAAATACTTTCGAACAAAAAGGGGGTCGCGCGCTCCATTGTGCCCTTCAACATTATAACGACGAACCGTCCGAAAATCGGTGAAAAACGATTAATCGTCGAGCGCGCGCGAATCGCCGTCCACGCACCATATATTGAAAAAGGGGGAGACCGCTGTGCGAGTTAGTCTCCCACCGAGAGTAAACGGACTGACCCTCGGGCAGTATAACGCGGAGTTACACTTTTCCCGGGCGTAGCGCAACTTTTCCCCGTTCGAGGAGAGAGAGAGAGAGAGGCATTGAAGGATTTGACGGCGCTGCGCGTGTCCAGCGTATATACACTGACCCTTTGTCCCGCCGTGGCTATAAGTCGCACGCTTAACACTCGAATTTAGAGCGCGAGCCGAGAGCGCGTGCGGCCGATGTGCGACGCAGCGTCCTGCACGCGCGAAGCACAAAGACGACGGACGATGCGGCCGCTGATTTATGCGCTTATCGGCCGGGAGCGCGCGGCTGGGAGTTACGCCGAGGGGGTTAATAAGCCGGCTGGACTCCGGGAAGGACACGAGGCCGATTTTACAATTTTCGGGGAAGAGTAATGAGGCGACTTTCAATAAAGGCGAAATCCGAGGCCTTCGCTCGCGTGGCAAATGGCCCTATTTCGAATTAATATATTATATATGGCTAATTTTAGGGTTGCCGTCGAGAGACTGCGGAAGAGGCATTTTGGGTGCCACGCGACTGGGATTAGAAAATGTATTTGACGGCGCTACGGAAAGATTTTAGTGCTTAGGTTTCGTTGTGAATTTATTTTTGTTATTGCTTATTTTTTAATAAAAAAAAGTAATAAAAAAACTGTTAAAAACGCTTTTTAACTGATTATTTTTATATTATACTAAAAATTACATGATATATAACAAACAAAAAGAAAATTATGAAATATTGTTGATTTCCTAAGCCATCATTTTTTATGATAAAATTGAAACAAACCAAATCGAAAAACTTTTCCTATCGACTGCTTTATCGCGGCGAAGTCAATTTTTTTTTAAATAAAAATGTCAGAGAACCGTCAGCAGATCCAATCGAAACCAAAGAAACGCCCCGAGAGCCAAGTAGCCTCGTTCGAAAATATTTTGGGCCAAGCCAACGTCCACCCATCCAACTATAAGTTCCTTCCTCCAAAAGTCGTATGTACACAGCCGACGCGCAGCAGCGGCGGCAGCGGCCTTAAACCGTCCAGTGGGGTCGTGAAATAAGACCATCGTCCGTCCTCGATCCCGAAAATTGACGACACCTCTCCCACACGGCACCGAAAAATCGCCCGGTGAAAAGAGCGAAACAGAAAATAGATCAAAGCAGCAGCAGCAGCAGCAGCAGCTTCTCGCTGGACAATGGCCGGCGTCGTCGGCGCTTGCGACCTATAAATCTTGGCATTGTCCGGCTCCAGTGTTTAGTTGCCCGCATATTAACCGAAGGCTGCGCGCGAGCGGCGCGCTCATTGTTCTCCCACTCGGGCACGGCCATATAACCCCCCCGGCTTTTCCTTATTTATCAGGTTACGGGGAAAGAGTGCAGAGAAAATCGCCCGTTACGCGCGAACGGCCCATTTGCCGATCGGAGAGAGAGAAAAAAGCTGCGATCCTTGCGGGGGAACGGCGGAGAGGACGAGCGTGCTTAATGTTTTCCAGATGTTTTTTCCCTCAAGGAACGGCGACTGGAGAGGGAATTGGCAAAACATTATTTTTCGCCGGTCGGCGTAGGCTCGAGTGTGTTGTGACTTATCGCGAGGGAAGGGAGAGACGGACGGGTATAGGCAGAGACTTTTCAGAGGGGTAACGATTGTGCTTTTCGGGAAAATTGCTTCGGGGAATTTTTGGACGGTTTTCGAGCTGGAAAAAAGGAGCAGCTTTTGTATTGAAGGGTAAGGATAGTCGTTGGATAAATTAATTTATCGTATCCGTTGATGTAATTCCAAAATCATTTTATTGTAAATATATCTCATAACGCTATCAAGTTTTAAACCGCAATTTTATTTTAATACTATAATCATTTACTGCACTATATTATTTAGCCCTTCACTTTACCTTTCTCAAGAGCAGTCCATCGTCGAGCCTTAAGCCTGACTAATAGAAAAATAATTCTAAAATCCGCGCACTTTCCAACACTCGCAATAATTAATGACGCGTTACTCCCCGAGCGAGGCGCACTCCCGAGATAAATGTAAACACGCCAGTCCTTTCCATCGAGTAATGGAATCGTCCCTCGACGCCACCGGGGCCTTTCATTCGCTCCAGATATTATGCGCATAATGAGCTCCGAGGCAAATTTCCGCCGGGGGACGAGGGGTATTTAAATATTTGATGGCGCTATCGGGTTCGCCTCGCTGACAGCCTCCGTTAACTCAATCCGGAGAGCTCCTCTCTCCGAGCGGCCGTTAATTTTCCTGTAAATTCGAGACAAACAGAAAGGGCTTTCCGCGCAAACGGAGCCCAATGCCGCGGCCGCAGACTCATAGAAAAAACTTAACAAGCCCGAAAATCGGTCCAGCAGCCAAAGGCGAAAATGCTCAATCACGCGGACGCCTCGTTCCCGGCAATCTCGAGGCACTTACAATGGCGAGCCTCGCGCTATATATAAAATTGGAGAAGTCTCATTGTCGCACTTCCCCATTCCGGCCGGCTGTATCTCTCCTTTCTAAGTAGCGCGCCACGCCCGCGGACGCGCACACTTATACGTACGCCTCGTAGGTGATTTAACGAGGTGGCCGTTGACAAGTGCGAAACTTAACAGCTCGGGGTGTGGCTTTCCTCCTTTATTTTTTTTTCTCTCTCTCACTCTCTCTCTCTCTTCGTCGTAAGAGGAAATTGCCGGGGTTTGCTGCACTTCGGATCGGGACACAATGAGGCGAGGTGTTGGAAGCGCCGCTGGACGCTGCGAGTTTTCGGACGGGCGGCGTTGAGTTTTCCTGATTTTTCACTTTAACGGTTTTATATTGTTGCCGTTTTTCGAGTTCGGTGGGGCTGAAAATTGAGCTGTTTTTCGGGGGTTCCAAAGTTGCTTGAAAAAAATGGGATCGTTTTATTTTTGTTTATTACTTTGTGTAAAAATTATTTTTTGTCGTTTACAGAAGTCAAAGTAACAAGGATGAGTTTAATTTATACATTTTAGTTTTTATTAAATTTAGAAAACTAGGGCTCATCGAATGAAATTATAATTTAATTCAAGTGAGCAAGTATTAAATTTCATGTCCGTTTATTTTATGTATGGAATATAGCTTGAAAAATAAATTATTAGTATAATAATAATAATAATAATATAGGATAATATCCAATCAGGCCTTAGTGCTCTTAAGAGCTTTGCTGAAATGATTCAAGTCTGAATTGAATGGTTGCCTTGTATATAGCTTTGAAAATCATACTTATTAATTTGAAATTACAACGCGATAAACACTTATTTGTTAATTCGAAAGACTTTTCATTGGAAAATGCGGTAAACAGAAGTTACCGGCGGCAAACCGTATTTTAAAAAAGTTTTCTCAAAGAACAAATTAATTGAAATGAAGGCGCTGCTGACGAACGTACTCCGCTTGTTTATATGCACTTTCGCGTTTATGTCGAAGGTCACTTCTTTCTGGCATCACTTTTTGATGGAGGGGATAATATAATTAAAGTAACGAAATCTTTTCGAATAAATGCATTAATAATAAAAACTACCTTCCTTCAAGGATCCACTAACTAATATAAAAGAGATAAAAAAGTTTCTATGGCCGCATTAACTGCAGCGCGATTTATATATTTCTTTATCAATTAATAAAACGCTTGCAATCACAATTATTACTGCTAATCTCGAGTAATCACGGGAAAATAATTAAATCCCACTCGCAAATCCCATCGCGCGTCCAACCTATATACCAACTCAATCGCCCAACCACGATAAATTAACATTGCAATCCCGTCGGCCAAATTGATACACCAACGTGCACAATGGGCCCGCACGAGCCAATAATCGAGTCGGCGCCTCTCTCTCTCGGCGCAAGATTTTGGCGCGTGCCCGCTCGGGAAAAGTCCCTCTCCCGAAGCGCAAGATTAATCATGCGTTGCGGCGGCCGGCGCTCCAGGTAAGAAATTTACATCCTCGGAAAGGGCAGTCGCTTCTCCCCCCTCTGAAGCGCGCGCATATATTTATAGACCTTCGCCGCCACGCGTTCGCAGGCTCCCCTTAATTATTGACGACATTTTTAAATAGCGCCACGCGCCCGGCACGTTTGCGCCGCGCTTAAGCGTATATATTATGCGCCGAGCCGTTAAAGAGGTCAGGTATATACACCTTTTATCTTGAGGATCGCGGCGATGCGTTTAGTGTGTGTTTGGGCATCTTGCGTGAATCGTTGTGAGAAGAAGGATAATAGGCATTTTTTGCGCTGGTTTTTTTTGGGAACAGCTCCTGATAGTTAATTGATCATTTATTAATATTGATATATTGATATAAGGTACAATGGATTGCAATAACAAATGATAACAAAAATACTTGCTGGTAAAACTGTAAAATAACTTTTTAGCATTGCGCATGGATAATGCTCCGTTAATGTTAAAAAAATTAGTGCAAATAAAAAGCATAATATACAGTCACTAATAATCGACCGTTGCGCCCTCAATTCTTGTAATCAATCATTTGTCCGAAAAAAAGCCAGCCTCTAAAAAACCCGAGTGCGATACTTCTTCAAAGGCACATTGAAAGGCGCAGAAAGAGAAAAAAAAGGAAAAGAGAGCGGCTTGGCGATATATACGTCGAGGAGGAAAGGTCCAGGGGAGTGTGTGTTTATTAGGGGCGAGGAAATGCGGCACGCGCTCTCCTCTCTCTCTCTCTCTCTCTCTCTCTCCATCTCGCTCCACTTCGTCCGCGGCTCTTATAGTAGCCCAAGAAAAACGGCCACCCTCGGACACGGAGAGCGCCGCGCGCGGCATAAAAAGCCGGCCAGCGGCAGCGAGGCGAGGGTAAGGACGAAAGCGCCTTCCAGAAGAAAGACGAATGAGATCGGAGAAGACGCGGAGCGTACATATATAGGGGGAGAGACGCTCGCCGACTCGAGCACTGAATATAGAAAGCATTCGATCGGCCGAGGCTACAAAGAGGCAGAGAGAGTAAGAGAGAGAAAAAAATATCAATTTCGAAAAGCCCGGAAAGTCCGAGGCGGCCAGGAAATCCAGCCGCTTTTCACTGCGACTGGCCGAATCATTTATCTACTTCGAGAGGACAAAAAGGAGAGCGAGAGAGAGAGAGTGTACGCGCGCGCGCGACGAGCCTTTGTGCGAAAATTATTAGGGACACGAGTCTTGAGATAATCAAGCC
Organism: Ormyrus pomaceus; assembly: GCA_900474385.1. Taxonomy (NCBI): domain Eukaryota; kingdom Metazoa; phylum Arthropoda; class Insecta; order Hymenoptera; family Ormyridae; genus Ormyrus; species Ormyrus pomaceus. Next base: position 18,189 of record UCOM01000185.1, read on the forward strand.
GGAAGAGAGAGAGAGACGAGAGACGAGAGCGCGGCCCGGCGTCGATCGTCGAGTTTACGGAAAAGGGGAACGCGCGCGAGGACATATACACAAGAATGGACCGAGCGGCCGTTGCTTCTTTTTTTTTTTTTTCTTGTCGAAGCAGAGCATTGTGAACGGTTTTATGGTCAAGCGGACGGCGCGGCGGAGAGAGAGAGAGAGAGTTTTATTGCTCTGCGGGATCGTAGGGGTGACAAATACGCGCGCGCGCGCGAGCTTTTTTCCGAACGGTCGGGGCCGCAAGTCTGGGATAATGATTATTGATTTGCACCGGGCGGCGGTCGGTTGAGGATTTTGAGGAGAAGATTTAAGGCGCAGCTTGGCGAGCGACTGCAATTAACGCGGGGTTTATAACGGACTCTGGGCTAAAAGGCTGGCAATGAGTATGAACGCGTGATCTATTTAATTTTTGTTTTATGAATTTGCGTTATTGATAAGCTCAAAGAGTTAGAGTTAAGTTTCATTACATTTTGACAGTTTTTAACGTCGAGACGTAAAACTCTTCATAAAACAAAACAAAAATGCTTTTTTTTATTGAATGTGAATCATAGAATCGCAGCCGCAAACTTTAAAAAACATTTATCCTCCATCGCCCGACGGCGAAATAAAACCGAAGCACATCCATTTTCTAAAACGAAGCTCACCAAGCCCATCGCCCCCGTCCCCCTTCGTCAAAACCCCGCGCCAATCGCGAAAATAAAGAACACGCTTCGATCCAAGGAATGGCGACCGGCTCTCTCTCTCTCGCTTATACAAACCATGGCGGCTCGAAATATACCGTAGGGAGACGGAGCGCGACTCCCGATAGGCCGTGCAGATCCCGTATAATGCAGGGGGGGAGTCACGCCGGCACAGTCCACCCCCGAGTATAAAAAAAAATAGCCCCCCCCGCTCGCTCACTCTCTCTCGAGGGTGAACCGACGACGAAGCCATGACGATGCGCAAGTCCGAAGCGTTTTCCTCGATATTGGCCAATATATATCGGTCTTAGGCGAGAGAGGACTCGGTAAACAAAAATCCGATAAATTATAGAAAAAATTTCATCGCCCTGATGGACCGCGGCGCTCAGCCCTGCCTCGCTTTCTGCAGCACGGACGCGACGTCGATGTGTGTGGTGTATCGCTTGTTGTTTAGAAAAATTCGAGGATTATCGCTTTGATTAACGCCGAGAGTATTTTTGCTACTTTCCGCTTTTTTCCGGCGACGGCGAAGATGTATAAGGTACATTTAGCGAGAGAGGTTTATCGCGGATGAATTTCGCCGTGAATCTCGGGGCGTTTTATGGCTTGTTTTGGCAGTTTCGTTAAGTATTAGGGGCCTTTGTTCGAAAAAAACGAATTTCGAATAGCGGGAGAATCGGCGGTGCGCGCGGTTCTTTGTGCGAGAGTTAAAAAGTGTGAAGATCCCGTCAAATATGATTGATCTATAGCCGGCGGAAGATGATTGAGAGCTTATGAAAGAGGGCATGAAATCCAAAAACTGGCGTAAAAAATTGATCCTGGATTTGACTTTAAGAGATTTTTTTTAAGCCCTTTAGATTCGACCTTTTCTGTTTGTGTCACGTATAGATCTTTCATGTATATAAATCAATTGCCAGTATATGAGCAAGGTGATTTAACATTTTTTTTTTCAAATAACTTTTTTTAATGATTCATATATTGAAACTGTTTTGGTATAAATTTTCATTTAAACATTTACGTATAAAAACTTATGACTTTTAAAATATAGGAAAAATATTGGACATTCAAAACGAAATAAATTAAGCAACAAAATATCAATGTAAATGAGTATTGAAATTGTTTTGCAGTATTTCTTTTTCTACAATTGAAAGATTTTTATTACATCCATTACGACCTTGATTCTCTTTTTTAACATGTAAAACAAATGGAGCATTCTTTTCTAACAAGTATAAAATACAAGCGTAGACCCTTACTCCCAACAAAACCCCTGTTTTAAATCCAACCGAAAGATTTCAAAGAGCAGAAAGAAACACCGGAAGAAAAAATTTACAGCCGCCTATAATTTCCAGCGCACCGCACTCTCCTCGACACGGAAGCGACCGAACATATAAAAAAAAACAATACCCACCCGAAAAAAGAATCATAAAACCAATAAAAAGCCACCTAATCTGGTGTCGTAAACGACCCGAAAACGTTGCAAGTGCAACGCAAAAAACTCGGAGAGAAGTGAAAAAAAAGAAAAGGCAAAAAAAAAAAACGGACGTGCGTCCACCTTCCCTCACAGGTATACATATAGACGGGCACTCACACACACACAAACACACACAGGCCCTCGCGCTCGGGCACGTGTCCCCATAGAAAAGGGAATCGGCAGCCTCGTGGTCACACCGGCCGGCCATTGTGCGCTTGGCTCGCGTGCCCCCGGGGCAGCTGACCCACGCGCGCAGAGCACCGCCGAGTTGACCCGTACTTATGGTTCATCTGCTGACACCACCCCTGTGTACTTTCCTCGAGGGGAGATGAAAATAGAGCCTGCGCGCCAGAGAGAGAGAGAGAGAGAGAGAAGCTGCGAGAGCGAACGGAAAATATACCGAGTTTTTTACAGTTTCCTGGCTCGGAGCGAGATTCGTTGAGGAGGTATAACGGCGGAGGTTGGAGGAGAGAAGGAGAGAACGATTTGGATTTTTGATGCGTGATTGTCGTTTCGTAGCGGTAAAAATTTAAGGTTTAATTTAAAAGGCGAATGATTTTTGCCCCCTCCCGGAAACGTATTAGTATCTTCACATTTTTTATATCAAAACAATTTTATTTTATATTTTTTCTTTGTTTTATTTATTAGGTAATTCGTTTAATATTAAAATAATTTATTGCATTACTTTCTCACAAACTATTGATTTTCTAAACTTTAATTTTCAATTTTATTCATTGTACTTTACGCAATGTAAAATAAATGTGTGGAATATTTTTTTACATTATGAGTATATTTAATTTTGATGACGGTTACGTCATCAAAAGTAACAATAATTTGTTATTATATTGTTGATAGTCTGTGATATGTAATGGGAGTAATATTATAGTTAATTATTCTAGCGCGCGTCGCAAACACCCAAACCGGAATTTTGCCGTTTAAAAAAAGAGCCTCAATTTTTCTATTCGATGTTTTTAAAATTTATAAGCCTGTGATCTCGAAAAATAATGAAAACGCGCTTTTATCTTAGGAAATCGTTGATTACATTCATCGATTCATGCAGCGCATGAAAAAGATTATAATACTTGATTGGCCATAAGCAGCAAGTGGAATTAATTGATGAATTTTTATTCACCGTGTTTTGACATTTTTATATTTTCGTATCTCATTGAAAACTAAAACTGGTCGCACGACCACTTAATGAAAATTTATCAGTTAGATCAATTTGCAGTTTACTGCAAAGCAAGTATTATAATGCAATCTTGTTTTTTACTATGTTTAGATGATGGCTTCTAACGAAACTATCGGTCACGATTTTTTAAAAAATTACACTATTATACGTTTTGCGTCTTAATAGTCTGTTTAAAATAGTGCTTGAAGCAACTTACAGACTTCATGAAATGTTATGAATATATATAATTTTTGTTATATGTATGCTGCAAAATTTATCATGCTGTATTTGAAATACATAAATTTATTAGAAATAATATCACAGTAATAATAAATACATGCACTATATTATTTCAATCCGCATGTGAAATAAATAATAATAACCACAGTTTTTTACATATGCAAATCATTGTTTAGTTAAAGAATTTTTTTAAATAATGAAATTGCAGTTTTATAGTTTATTCAGAAAAACGAAATCTATAAGATTTATTATATTTTATGTGTAGGCGTTTCTTTTTAAAATTTTATCTTAATTGCTTACTTTTTCGTTAATTAAAATTGTATTTTAAATTATATGAATGAAATAATCGTAAGTTTACCTGACCTTACGTTTTCTGTATGAAATCCGTAAAAATATGGCGGTAGTAAACCTTTCTTAATCCGTACCTCTATAATTTGTCCCTCTGAAACTTAATGTCAAGTTAATCTCTTGAAGTACTAAAAATGGGACTGATTCTTGGCTTCAGGTAAAAACATACAAACCCAAAACGTCACGAACAGCTCCTCCCAGATCTCATTGTTTCGCAAAAGCTGCCTTTTTGGCGAAATATTGCGTTATTCAAGTTATTTCAAAATTTTCAAATTTTAACGCTAAATGACGAAGTTTCAAGATCTCCCAACTATACGCCTAATAACAAAAAATTCAAGCATTTCTATACAACAAAAGATAATTTTAATAAACATCAGCTGCATTATATTTTCAACAGCCTCTTCAAAGCCTTTATATTATTATTAAAATAAATACAATATTCCATATTTTACAAAAACAAACCCATCGGCGCGCGATCGTCACCCCCGGAGGAGATCGTCAATTTCCGAGCCCCAAAGCCAACAGAACGGAAAAATTAGTAAAGCAATCGTCGGGCCACTTCTCGCTTCTCGTATATATAAGCTTCCTCGAAAAAATAACACGCGTCGGCCCTTCCCCGGGGCCGCTTGCATATGTATAATGCCGGCCGGATGACGGTGTGCGAGGCGCTCGCGCGCGCCCGGCACGTTCCGCCGATTTTCACCGCATTTGTGACCGCTCGGGCGTTATTTTATCCCGAAAACGGGGAAACTTCATCTGCGAAAGGGGTCGCGCGCGCGCGCGCGCAGGATTTTCCGGTTGTGCGCCGCATGTGCGCGACTGGCTGCTCTCTCGCTTTTGTGGGCTGCCGCTCTCGGACGCCGAGTGCTCTTTGTCCTGCGCGCTTTTTCCGAATATATACCCCTTTTGCCGCTGCTTTTGTTGATAAATGGGAAAGAGCGATATGTAAAACGGACGAGGTTTCTGTCGACAGATTTCGTTCGGGTGTGAATGGATTTCGATTGTAACGGACTCGCGGGCATTTCGGGCGTTTTTAAAAGATTGCGTCAAATTATTCAGATAAATGGCATTTTCGAAGATGAGAATCTTATTTTTATACAGTTTAATTATTAATTATTGATAAACAGTACTCGTCCTTGTGCATTTTCCTTTGTCGTTTCCTTTGCCATCCAAAATACCTACAATAAAAAAGTATAAATAAAAAAAAATACAATTTTTTTTATTCCAAGAAATTATACGAATTTATTATTAAATGTTTATTTTTTGATGTTTTAATCTTTTAAAAGCTAAAATATTTGTTTGTTGTTGGTGTTTAACAAATGTTTGAGGCGTACAGAACATTATTTAGAAAGTGAATTATTAAGATTCTTTTTTTATTGCTGTTTAAACAGCAATAAAAAAAGTTTTGTTTACGTGTTCAGAGTTTTGTGTTTTATTTTCTCTGATAAACTGGTTAAAAGTCATCTGCAAATAACATTTTTTAAACGAACACAATCCAAAGTTAAATCTGCTATACAAGCATGCTGACTTTCTATTGAAGCGTCTCTCGATTTTCCTTTGGGAAAAACCCGCAATTTTTCCTGCAAAATAAAAATCAAAAACGCCCCAACAATAATCTCGCCGACGACAACAGTGCACTTTTCAGGTCAGAACAAAGCAAACATGAACAGACTTTCTTCGGAAAGAAAAAAAAAAAAAAAATTTCGAGCGCCATGTGCGGGTGTCGTGCGAGCATAATTTTTCATCCACGCGCGAAAACATCATCGGCTCCGTCGGATCTCCGGTCGCGTGGCGTCGATACGTATACCTGAAAGGATGACGGCGCGTGGGCGTTCCCGGGGTGGCGTTTAAACAGCTGCGCTCTCTCTGCCGCGCAACCCTTTCCCGTTCCGCGCGTTCGTCGCGGCGGCGCTCTCGAGCCGCGCGTTTCGGGGGCGAAAATATATATTTTTCCGATGTATGCGGGGCCGCCTCTCGCCGCTTTTCGAAATCGACACTCGGAGAGGCAATTTTTTTTGGGAAGAATTTTTGTAGCGAAACGCGAAATTGGAAAACTACGATACGTATAATATGTTTAAACTTTTATAGTGTATATGCAAAAGATGAGAGTATCCTGACGTTCTAACTCGAAAAATGCAATTCGAATAAGATGTTCTTGCGGTTGGTTTGACAAATATATGAATTCAAATCGGAATTAAGGTTTTTTTTTTTATTAAAAAGGGCATTTTTTAAACAAGTATATTGAGTAAATTGTCAAATAATGATAAATTAAAACATTCACAATTCGTTTAGTAATTAGAAAACCTATTTTTATTGTTACATTTTTTTTTTCCAAAATAAAAAGATAGATATAATCAAATAAAATAAAAAATACACATTGCAAACAAAAGTAAGATATTTATTGAGGCTAAGAAGCTTGAAAAATCAATACTTTTTTATAATATTCTTCCAACTGCTTTATAATATTCCTCATTAAATCAAGGAAAACCTGCTTCTAAACTGTGTACCTGAAGCTATATAATTAAAAAGTTTCCAAAAGGTAAAAGTTACCAAGTCTCCAGAAACAATTAACTTACAATTACCGTATTAGCCATCTTCGAGTTTGATTTCTATTTTACAACTCCTTTGCTTTTTTGAAGTATTTATGTTTATATTATTGCCATCTATCAATCAATCTCTGTTTTTCGTTGATCTTTCTATAGATAAATTTTCGTTTCTTCCTACCAAATCGAGATTGAGCACGAACGCTGGCTGCCTTATTCTTGTAACAATTCCCTTTTAACGGCAGAAAGTCTTTAAAATTTTAAAAATTGTTCAAAGATTATCAAGAGATTGTCAAGCCGACAATGGAAAACTTTTAATTTGTTGCCTCTTGTATACCAGGGTTTTACCGGGGCGTGGCAACAGTTGACATTTTCTTTTTTTTTTTTTTTTTTATAAATTTTGCATACAACAGCCGTGACCGACACGTGCAAAGCTCTCCTTCTTAGTAAAATTTACGAGTTTTACTTTTCTTCCATTCCAGGTCGAAAGAAGCGCCGAGTAAGGAGGCGCAGAAAAATTCCGAACGCGGCGACAAAGGTCCACAATGCGCTTAACTTTCTCTAGTGCTAAACCCGTTGTTTTACTCTTTTCGCAGTCAAGTACAAAAATGCGTTCGGCTGGGATCGTAAATTTTTCAGAACGAAGGGACCTTCGATGCATAAGCCAAAACGGGTTTTCGTCCTCTCACCCCTGACAATGTAACTTTGGGACGAGAAAAACTTATCATCTCCTTCAGTTTGGCTGTTAGTTTTCTGTAAATATACAATAATTAGTGTAAAATTTTGTTTATAAAATATATATTTAAAAACGGCGATGAGTCGTTCATGTGCATTTCGAGTGCAAGATCGAGACCTGTACAAAAAAGATTTTATCATTCTCAACCCCCAGTCTCAGGTATAAGTTTTCATTTTTCTGACGCCCACCGGAATCGTAAAACTTAATTTCCAGGAAGTCAAGTTTTGAAATTTAGGGCACTTATTTTATTATGTATACCCAGGCCAGCAAGAGAAAGGGCCCAAAGAATACGGTGTTGTTTTCTCATTTTCAACTTTTCACCTCAAAATCATAGTTTCTAACAATACACCTAACGTCGTCTTGCATCTGTCACTTTCAGAAGTTAAGAATATGTAATAAATATTTAGGTATACTTCCCAACAATAAAAGTAGCTTTTGAATTGCTCATGGGTTTTTCCATGATTTGCAATGATCGAAGTCGTTTTTTTTTTTTAATGCCGCTCTAATATTGATGCTCTCCTACAGTGCTGATCACCGAGATTGGTCTTTGTAGATTCATTTTAGCACACGAGGCAACGAGAAGTCTTTGTTTTTGCAATGCATCTCCTTTATATACAAAATTCATTTCTTTACGAGTTGGAAATTGCAAGCGAAAACTTTTTTTTTTCTTCGTGAAAAACGCAATTCGAAATTATACGCAATATTTTCACATCTTTCTAATGTTAAAACTGCTATTAAAATGTACTTAATGAAAAAGCTATTATTGTGGAGCTCTATAATAAATGACTTTTACATATTTTATTACGCGTTATTTGTACAAGACTTTCAGTCGTAAGCTAAGAGCTTTTACGTAACTGAAGCTCATTCGACACCGTGAACGCTAATTGACTCTTTGCCTTCGGGAAAAGAATAACATTCACGACACGGAAATCCAACGAGCACATTTTAAAAATGGCTTTTTCAACTCAATTAACGCACTTATTTATATATACGTAATGTTACATGGATTTTAAATAAAAAGAACACACGTTTGCTAACTTTATGCAAAGTGAAACCCTGAGGATAATAAATAAATGGTACCTTCCGCTCTTTTTGTTCAAGGGCACCTTCGGGGCTCAAAGAGTCAAATTTTTAACAGCTAAAACAAAGCAAAGCCAGGGGGGCCGCGAGTCACTTTTAGGGTACTCCCGGCATATTTTACTCCTTAAACAAGTCTTTAAATCCCAGAACCTTTTCGCTCTCGACGAGTAGCCGACTCACCGCCTTGTATAAAACAATCGCGTTCGAAGCGTGCCGACCTCGTTTTCGAAGAGTATCCGAAAGATCCATTGTCAATTATATTCCGCACTGCACAATAGATAATCCGCCAATAAATAACCAAGCAACGAGGCGCTCGACGAGAGAAGCGCGCCTGCCGTCTCCGCAAAGTATAACGACGGCAGACCTCAGCGGCCGGCGGCCCGGGGTCAAAAAGTCGTAAAACCCCGTCGGAGATGAGGAAACCCTAAAAAGAGTTCTCGACGCAACGTCGGCGCAAAGCTGCATCGGGGCCCGGTTTATAAAAATTAGCCGAGGCCGTCGTTTTATTGGTGAATGCCTCCGCCTTGCGTTGTACCTTCCGAAGGATTAGAACGACGCTCCTGCCGCCGTGGTGCGGCGACTTTTTCCAGAGGCAAATCTCCATATTTATTGCCGTCAAAGAAACAACACAGTCGATTTTACGCAGTATTTACGACTCCGGGGGCCCTTATGCGGCAAGTGCGGTGCACTTTTCTCGAGCCTCGCTGGCAGCCGAGCTTCGTTACGTGCCGTCGAATGGGCTTTAATCTTGTGCGGCGAAAAGTGGGCGTATTCGCAGCGTGAAAACAGGATTTTCTCAAGAGAGAGAGAGAAAGAGGAGGCCTGCTTTGCATATCGGTCTGTGTCTTCTGGGGAAAGTCCCGCAAAGGAACTCTCGAGAGGAGGCCCTGTTTAGGCGAGAGACGAATTTGCCAAGAGGTGATAGACAGTCGGGTTGGCAAATCTTTTGGCCGCTGAAGGGCGCGATCATTGTCCCTTTGGGCGGGAAGGATTTCGGTTCGTTTGAGGTATTGAGTAGACTTACGCCACGTTAAATATTACGTCGTAAATGCAGGTAATCATCGAGGACTTTATCGCGGTGTAAAAGATTCTTTATGGAAACGAAATTTCGGGAAAGAATTAGAAAGCGCGCAGGCCACGTTTTGGATGAACGTGACTTTAGGTTGAGGGCGCGGATTCAAAATGTTTTTCGGATTTACGGTACATTTTTGTAGAATAATAGAGGCGCGGTGCGAGCGATATTCAAATTTTGCGGAAAAACCCCATCTCTGTGCTCCCACTGCCCGTTAAAAAAATTGTTCAAAATTCGTTTTCGCCCTTTTCGTCGAATCGTTACTTACGTCTAGACGTATAGAAAAGTAGCCGAATGAAAAAAAGGGCAAAAAAGGGTTCTCCGTCGGCAAGGTGCAAAAACCTCGGGCGCAGAAAAAGCGAAGAAAGCGAGGAGTGCGCTGCGCGCGTGCAGAGAGAGGGAGAGAAGCGCCGACAAAAAGTTGGTCGACAGAGGCGCTGAAAAAGTGGGCGGAGGGACACAGTCAAGTGTCGGAAAAACAGTTAACCCTTTCGCTCGCGGCAGCGACTTAACTGTAAAGCTGTCATAAACAAGGCGTCGTCGCCGAGCTCGAGATTAGTGGAAAAAGAGAGAGAGAGAGGGACCGCTGATACTTAAGGCAGAGCTTCCCGCTTAATTTTTTCCCTCAAGGTCTGCGCCTAAATACCTATAACCGAACGGCTTTGCGCTCGGGGCGAAAGTCTCGAAAGTAGCCGGAAAGGGTTGAGGAGCACACTACCTGGGCGCACGTTTTTCGGATTTGCATGATTTTTGAGGCACGCGGGGCAGAGAGTTTTTCCGTCGTCAGACTCTCTCGGTCTGGTTTTTTTTTGGCCAAAAATCTAGCTGGTGTTTGCGATCGGGATTGCCGTAAAAACGGAAAAAGGTGGACGAGCGCGCTTGCTGTTGATTTAGGGAAAAGAAGAAAGTTCGGAGAGACGAGTTTTTGGAGGAGATTTTTGCTGCGGGACTTCGGTTATTTATTGATTGTAAAACGTTTTTTTTGCCCCGGCTCCGTTCGAGAAGCGCGACAGGATTTGACGAAAAAGTAAGTTAAATGAAAAACTGGAGTATAAAAAAAGCATCTAATAATACAGAAATGCAACAGACAAACTAAAGCAAAATACTAAAAGTATCTTGATAACGTTGGAATAACTTTTCCGAAAAGCAAATAATTTGTTTATTTCAAGAACTCGTGGACGTGTCCGAGGCATTTATCCCGAATCCCCCGCGATTAGCCGAACTTTTATCCATGATCGCGTCATCAGTCACACAATGCCTCGGCAAAAAAGGAGATCGAGCCAGCCCTCCTCCTCCTCCTCCTCCTCCCCGCCGTATTATACGAGCAAGACTCTCTCTCTCTCTCTCGCCATTACGATAATTCGACGCGCAAAACGGAGCGTGATGTCGTTATCGGCGACAATCGCGGCCACGGCCACAAGCCGGCCGGGCACAGAATTCGTCCGGAGAAAAATTTGGTCGAGCGCCGTGCGGCCGATCGCCGAGGGGGGCGCCGGAGAAAAATGAGCGACGAGGAAGAAGGAAAAAAAGCCTCCGCCGAGGGAGGAGGAGGACGGGGGAGAAAGTGTATATATATATGCGGGAGAGACGGAGGAAGTGTGCGTGTGTGTGTGCGCGCGCGCGGAAACCCCGAGAGCGCAGATCGAGCGAAAGCGGAAAAAGCGGGAGAGCGCCGCCGCCACTCTTTTGGGGAAGCGGCACAAAGCCCGAGAGTGGACCGGCCGAAAATAGAGAGAGAAATGTCGCTGGAATAGACGCGACGGCCCTATTGAGATGAAGATTGCCCGAGCTTTTCTTTTGCCGTATAATCTGCAGCAACCTCGATGCGTTCTCGGGCTTTTTATTCGTATTAAACGCGAAGGCTTTTTCGTCGAGCGTTAAAGGTTTTACAAGCAAATATTTGAAGAAATCGAAAAATGTGCCCTTCCGTAAAAAGTCACGCTCAAAATAGAACATTGTTCTTTATGGCCGCGCAGAAAGATCGGGAGGTTAATCAGCGGAAAAGCGCCGAAAATCCCAATATTTTTCCAGCATATCCGACTTTATCCTCTCCGAGCAAATAAACAAATACATTGCAGGCACGCGCCGCGTTATAACTCCGGCGCGTGCCTCCCGCGAGAGAGAGAGGAGAGGAGAGAGAGCGCCGAGCGAGAAAACAGATCCCGTAAGTGGCGGCCCTCCGAAAAAACAGAAAAAAGAACCGAGGGGGAGACTTAAAGAGGGCAGCTCCGAGAGAGAAATAGTGAAAAAGGGTCAGGGAGGAAAATACATCCGTGAAAGATGCGATAAGAAGGGAAGCCTGCCTGCCTCCCCCTCCTTCCCCGGCGGACGAAAAAAAAAAAAAAAAGGAACGAGGGTGGCGAGGCCCCACGTACTTTGGGGTCGTTAAGCATTTTCGGACAGGAGCCGGAGAGAGAGACGGAGAATCGCTCAATGCACGAGCTTTTACGGCGCAGAAAAAGCTTTTGTCCTATCGCGATGTTCGCCCGGAATCGAAGATGAAAGCGAGCGCGATTCTCCATTTTATCGGGAGAGCTCGTCGGCGTGGGCGTTATCCGCTTTATGTATGGGGAAAAGCGGCGTTTGCTTTTTTCGCCTCCCCCGTTTTGACCGATGAGGGGATTGCAGTGTTCTTTGTGCGCGCGGCGGGCTATTTTCGGCCGCCGCGCCGAATTATTACATCGTCCTCTCGGAGAAGCTCGGGATGATTATTTCGCTTACGGTGGTAAAAGCAAAACGTGCAACTCGGCGAAAGGCTTGGATTTGGGCGCGTTTGTACGCTTTAGAAAGTGCAGTTTGTTTAGTAAAGGTTTTTATTATGCAAAATTAAATGCAGTTTAAAAAGGGTTCGTTAACAGATCTAAGATGCGATATCTGCGTGGGAAGTTTTCCTAAGTAGTTTATTAGTGTGGTTTTCTCTGTTTCTCGGCTCTAAAGTATACGATTTCAAAAAACAATTATCTGCGGCTTGTCGCTTGTCGCATTCAAGGAAGTTCTCGAGCGTTTTATGGCTTTGTCAGGCAGAAATGACGGTTTTTTTCTTTGGATCGCTGGAACTTCTTTACAACGGCTCGTAAATTTTTACCTTTATTAAAGTCGAAAGTATAGCCTGCTTACTTTCACCCTCCCGTCTAGACAGAGATTAATACGGCAGACAATTTTTTGGATTATTGATAAATTAATTTTAAAATACTCGAAAGACTTAATCAGCAGGTTAGTAAGGAATCCGGAAAAAGAGTCATTAGGATCGTATCGCTACCGGAATCTCTCGGTAATTTACTTAATCTTTTTGAAAGATAGTCTTCTGCATGCTTTCTGTATGAACAAGAAAACTTTTTCCGACTGTTTGGGTATTTTTGAATATAAATTTCCCTTTTAAGCCTTCAAGTATGCCTGGAAAAAGGTATATAACCCTTATCGTCTTTCCATAAAATTCAAATTTTACCAAAGTTTTTCCCACGCTCTCGGCAAACACTTGCAAAATTAAAACATGATTCTCAAAATCTTCCCACAATGGCAATCGCTTCGTATAAGCAATTTTCCTGCCAAAAGAGTTTGATCCCCCTGACCGGCTTCCTGTTACTCTCGACGGGCATTTTTTCCGGCTCGAAAAAAAGCCCGAATCACTAAACGGCAGTCGAAGCTGCGGCGGCGTTTTTTTTTATTTTTAAATCGCCGGCACGTGTCCGCAGCTACTTTTAAACTCTCTCTCTCTCGCCTGTGTAACCCATTGAAAGAAAAACGACGTACGGAGAGTTTCCGTGAAGGCGGAAAAAGGCTCGAGGGTGTTTGGGCTGCGACTATTTTCAAATCGAGCGAGGAGCCGAGTGTGTGGGCTAGACGAAGGAAGGAAGAAAAATGTAATGAGAAAAAAAAATAGGTGAAACCCTCTCGAGAGAGAGAGAGTTCCGGGAAATGCGGAAACGTCTTGGGCCGCATTAACATGTCGTTCGGAGGCTTTACGCGATTTATGCCTGCGTTTTTAGCCCTTTAAGAGAGATGCTTTGTCTAATTAGTCAAGTTGTCTTTCGTCTGTAGGATTGCTCGTTTTCTTTTTATCGTCGATCGCTGTATTTTTGGTAAAAATTTCTGTTTTTAATTGTTTATGATATTCTGATGGTCAATTTAATATATTTTAGTTATTAAAAAATGTGAAATACTAGTTAAGTTATTTATTGTAACGTGGCACTTATTTATATAAATTTTGATTAATAAAATTATACATTTGTTATATTTAATTCTTGATAAAAGTCATTTAAATTATTCAAAGCAATAGTAAAAATCAGTCGAAGCGTTAAACAAAGTGAAAACATCAATAGCAAAGAAACGCCGCGCGCATCTTATCTACTCCGCAAACGAAAAATCCGTCTCCCAAAACAATCGAAGCCGCCGCCTACGCATTGTTTACTTTCCTCGTCGCTTCGTAAAAAAAAAAACAAACCTCGCAAAAAGCATAAACAACGATTCCCCCCCGCCCCGCAAAAATTGATGGCAATGACCTTCGCCAAAAACCAGTCCTCTCAGCCCCGAAGAAGCAGGTACATGCAAAATAGGCTCCTCGAAAGGGGGGCGGGCGTAGCGTCGAGCGCCTCGCCTTGCGCCGCTCGGTTAATTCGGGAGATGCACCTGGAGGGAGCAAGAGGACCCTCCTTTCGAGTGACTTCGCTCTCGGACGGTGGAGGGGGGGCAGCGGGCAAAGGGTGTGCGTGCGCGCGTTGCCCCCGGCAAGTCCGAGCGGCCCGTCCGATTGGTCGGTTCCGCAGGGATGAAGAGCCGAGCGGTGGGGAGGGAAGGGATAGGCGGAAAACTGGCGTATATGTACACCACGTGCCGGCTCCTGGACTTCAGTCGAGTCGCCCGGTTCATCTTGGTAACACAGACGGCTCGTCCTCGCACCGAGCAGCCGATTATCGTGCTCTTTCGGAACTTTGGTGCTTTTATACGGTGTGACTTGGTTTTTGCCGGTGTTTTGGCAGTTTGTCCAGCCGTGGCTAAAGAGTGTTCGCCGAAGTGCGCCGAGCGCTAAATGAGTACCCTGCTGTCGACACTGGAGTGCAGACCGCTGCAGTCTTCCAACGCAGATCCAGTCAGTCCTTTTTCTTGTAAGTATCTAGTTTTTAATTTTGTTTTTACCGATCGCTTAATTCTTACTTCTTCTGTAGTTCATTGTAAAATATCTATACAAAGTTTTTCGACTCTTTTAAATTGTTTTCAAGAATGTGCGCTGTACTTTTAAATTTTTACGCACGACTTAAAATTTTTGCAACCTTATCATTGAACTTCACCGTTTACTTTAACGATAATGTAATGAATCACAATTGAGCCATTGCATTTGCCTGCAATTTCTTGTACAGATATTTTCCATAAATAAAACTTCTCTTTTAACATACTTCCCACTAAATAGAATCTCGCTAGCTTTCCAACTACTTTCCCTACACACCGAAATACTCTCCAAAAGTGCGTTTCCCCCTTTGAAACCTAAAAATCATCCGCTCACCGTCGAAAAGCCGGTCGAAACGCGCCGCGTCCCGCCTCATCCTCGCCCCCGCAAGCGCGGGAGATTCAAACGCCGGGGGCGCGCGGCTCTCGCGCCGTCTCGCGCGCGAACGCCAACCAGAGAGAGAAAAGCCTTCCTCCTCCTCCTCCCCCCCGGCGGTCCTTGTAAAAAAGCCGCGCGACGGCGGCGTTAAAAGCCGACGGGCACACACGAATCGGCGCCCCCCACCATCGCCTCTCTATCGCCGTCGAGCGTCGCGTTCTTCGGTTGTTTTGCTCGAATTATATTATCCTTCGGGAGAGCGGCTCTCTCGCTCCGTCTCGCTCTCGCGCTCGGAGAGAGAGAGAGAGAGAGCGGGGCTCTCTCGTCGCGCAAAAACAGCCTCGTTTCGGGGACGGAGCGTGCAGACAGCGCGCGCGGCCCGGGAAAATCGACGGGAAATTTTCGTGCGGCGCTCTGCCCAGTCGAGCTTCCGACGTCCCCCGGCGGTGAGCGACCTTTGCGAGAGAGGACCACGTGCAGCGCGAGGACGGACGAGAGAGGCGTTTTAACGCAATGGATTACCGATACTGCGAGAGTTTGCGCGGCGCAGGTAAATGATCCTTTTTTATTTCGAGAACAGAGGCTCCGTTTTCGCTGTTTTTTTTTCGAGAGGCGCGGAGCGCTTTTTTTATACGCGGAATTAAAGGGACTTCGTGGACTTTGATTCTTTGCTTGGCTTCGAAAGGAGAAGATTTTTTTGTCGGAGGTAAAATGTGGCGCGCTTTTAGTTTAAACAATTAAGAACTTATTATTTATTTATTAAATTAGAAAATGAATTTTAATTGTTAAATTAATTTTTTTATAATTTTAATTAAAAAATGTGGTGTGCATTTTTATTTGTAAAAAATTAGAAAATTAAATATTTTATTCAGTAATTTGAAATTATAAAATTATATCGAGAAAATTTCGTATTTAAAACGTTCTCGCACACATATTTTTACACAGCTTTTATTTTGATTGCGATGTTTGTATAATAAAATTGATCGACATTTCTCTGAATTTATTTGATGTGTTTATTTGATTTACTTAAACAGCTATTAATGAAATTTAATCCCCAAGTAAACCTCTAGCAAACCTTTATAAAATTTACCGTACCACAAAATTATTTCATTATTCAATTACTAAAATCAATTAAAAACGTCGATTTTTACTTAAAAAACTGATCAAATTAAATAAAAAAAAATCACTCATTTTATCGTTACGCCAAAAAACTAAAACATTCGAGACCTTCCCGAAAAACCTTCCAAACTCCGCGCGATTACCCGGCAAAAAAACCGTCGCGGGCGCGAAACAAAAAAAAAAACACATCGGCAAGAAAACGGGGGGGACCTAAAGAAGATGGAGAGAGCCGTCGCGCAAAAACGTATTGGTCCTGGCAAACAAAGCCAATCGCCGCTAGAGAGAGAGAGAGCGAGAGAGAGAGAGAGAGCGGGAAAGCGCATTGGGGGGAAAAAGAGACGCGCGTGGAATAGGAGGAGACTAATACTCGGGCAGACGCGCACAGTAACTCGAGGAGGGTCCGAGGGTGTACGAGAGAGCGGCGCGCGTGGCGAAAAAAGCGATCGATCGGCTAATCGAGAAGGACAGCGAATGATTCTCATTACTGCATCTCTCTCCGCCCTCTCGCCGAGAAAAAAGCGGAAGAGCGAGGAGAGCCGTTTTATACTCCGAGAGCGCCGCTGCCGCCTCTCGCGCGGATCTCGTATATATTTGTTTTCGAGGTACGACCTTTGATTCGCGAGCATTTTTCCCGTGTCGTCGACTCCTGTTTTTTTTTTATTTTCTTTTTCTTTTAATAGCCGCAAACCGCCGAGGAGCCGAATCATTTTCTCGTACTTTGTAAATATTGCCCGCGCGTCCTTCGGGAATGTCACTCTCTCTCTCTGCTCGATCGAGGCCCTCTCTTTTTCGGGCTATTAAAATCGTACGCCGAATGTTTTTCGCATTCTGGAGAATAGATAATGGGAGGATTAGCGGCCGGAGTTTTTTCCTCTTCCGTCCGACGCCGCGCGGAAACGCTTCACTCCGTGAAATAGAGATAGCTATTATCTGGACTGTCCGATTGTGCGTTAGATACGGGGGAGTCTGCGTCTTTGTCCGTCGCAAACACCGAGGGCCTACGGTCTTATAGTACGCGAGAAACAATTGATCCGTCGGATGAGTCACATATATACGAAAGTCTCTCTCTGCGGATAAGGTTTTTCTCCTTTTTAGCCTCGGGGGAGAAAAAAAGGCCTAATCGCTTACGGCCGTCGGGCCAGATTAGATAGAGATTAGCGGCTCCCGTAAACGAAAAACTCCGAAATTTTGGCGCTCTCGAGAGCCGACGCGGGTATATAGCAAGCAGGCCCGAAATAATACGCGGAAAGATTAAAAATCGTACATTGCCCGATCGATCGTTCGATCGAAGTATACAAACATTCCTCGGTGAAAATTTCCACTCGATAAAAGTGCTCTCTCTCTCTCTCCTCGACGTCGACCGAATTCCAAAAGGCGAACGAGGCTGGTTTCGTAATTTCAAAACAAATGACTGATGACTAGGCTGCGACTCTTCGACCGGAGGGGCTTCCTGCCTCTTTTTCTTCTTTTTTTTTTCTTTTTCGAAAAGCCGATTACCTGCGCGCACACCGGGTTTTGTGCATTAGGCTTCCTCGTTGAAACGAGAACGGACTTTTGCGCGCCAAAATACACTACCCCTTACGGTAGCCGACGGGGCCTCCCGGAGGTCGGCCAGCGTCCGGAGGTCAGAATTTATTATTTACGACCTGTCTCGTTAAGGCCCCCGAACGGGCCCCGAGAGACAATGACGGGTGACAAATCCCGAAAGGACTCAACTGGGCTTTGGCTCTGTGGTTTAACCCGAGGATTTTACAATCCTTCGGTCGGCCTTTTGTTCCGCGCTACCGACTGGCCTGCTACTCCCTCAGATATTCAAAATTTATGCTAATTTGTCGACGAATGTTCGTAAAATTAAAAAGTTCGTTTAACCGAAAAAGGAGTTTTGTATCTTTAAACCGTTTATTTACTGCAGCGGGTAATAAAGCAATTGCGACTCGAGTCGAAAGTCACGTATCGCAATAAAAAAAGGTGCACCGAGCCAAAGCTCCAGATACGTATCGTAAATACCCGAAAATCTCGTGCAACCGGGCCTCTCTCTCTCACCCTCTCTCTCTCTCTCTCTCAAAACTTTCTACCTCGCTCCTTTTTTCATCTCTTTTCGTCTCATCCGTTCTAGAAAACGGCCGACGCGTCGCTCCACTTGAATAAATTAAGACCCCGCAGTTCTCTCTTCCCTCGCAGACCTTGGAAGGAACGACTGCCCGAACGGTACGCGCAAGAAAGATTCTAAAGAAAGGAAAAAGCCGCGGCCAATATGCAAGCCAGACGCTTCGCTCTCCTTTCTCTCTCTTTCCCCCTCTCCCCTCCCCCCTCGCGAAAAACCCTTTTTCCGGGAAAGCCGACGCACAATGAGGGACTCCCTTCCCCCTTTCACCCGCTCCCCCGCTCGAGTGGCGCGGCGGCTCTCTTTTTCCGGTTTCCGCGGGGGCATGAAAGGGAGAAAGGATATTTTTTGCGTACGAAGCCTCCTTTTTTGAGGGAAAAAAAGGGAGGCGGACCGGCCTTTGTCGCCTGATTTCCATGCGAGAGTCGCGCGGGGAAAAGCCTCTCTCTCTCTCTCTCTCTCTCTCACCTGCGATCGCTCTCGTCTTTCAAACTTTTTATGAATATCGACCCTTTGTCGGAGCGTTTCTTTTCAGCGCATATTTTTCGCTTCTTCTTCCTTCTTTTTTTTTTTTTCTTCACTGGAAACGCTCTCGTTTCCTGCTCGGTCATTGTGTGCTCAGAGCTCCGAAACTCCTCGAGATAAAAATTAACAATCTCGATTTTTTCCGTTGCAGTCTCCATCAACATGAGAGGAAACTACGTCGAGTCCCTGCGACTCTCGCCGGATCAGCCGCAGCTCAAGGCGCAGATCGACGTGCCAATGAACATGACGCTCATCGACGCGGGCTCGCCGAAGGTCCAGCAGTCTCAGACGCAGCTAGAGTCCGAGAACCGCCACTCCGAGATTCGCGTCCAGAGCCAGCAGACCAACATCGGCACGCCCCTCCGAGGGAAGCAGTCGCCGACCGTCAACGGCTGGTCCAACGTAGCGGTGGTGAGTAATCCGCCGGAATCCTTTTTTTTTCCAGTTTTTCCAGTGTCTCCCCCGCGTGTATAAGTGCGGGGGGCGGCTGCGCTCCCCTCGCTTCTCTCTCTAGGATTGGCTCGAGTCGCCCGCTCCGTGCGCGCAATGAGATTCCATTCTCCAATCTCCTTTCCTGCCGCGCGCCGCCGGGACATTCGCAGGCATTGCCGGCTGTATCGTTTAGGCGCGATAAAAATAACTTGACGCCGCCGAGAGGGGATCGCGCGCGTTTATATGCACATATATATAAGGGCGGCAATGCTCCGCAGCCCGAGGGACGAACGGATCGGCTCAAATTTTTATCGTCGTCAGAGACGGGGGAGGCAAAGACTTTTGACGGTAAAATATGGGGATGGACGCCGTTAAGCCGGGGTGTCATGTCCTTGCCGTGAACGGAGCTTATTTCGTCTTTCCCCAATTGCCCCGATATCGACACAAGCACAGAAGCCAATATCGATTCTAACGAGATCCATTTCTTTCCGCAGAAGGAGGAACCACAGGACGAGAAGAACGAGGACTCGGGAGTCTCGCCCAGCTACTACACGAGCGGATCCGAGTGCTCGCCGAACTGTCGCGCCCCGAGCACCGAGACCGACCACTCGTCGCCGATCTCGGCCTTCGTTCCGTCGCCGGAGTCGATCCAGGCCACGAACATCTACAATTACGCGATGTACAACAGCAGCTACGCGGCGGAGACCGCCACTCCCGTCGCCACCGGAGGCAACAAAAATAAGAAATTTGGAAAGGCCAAGGGCGCCATCGGTAGCCAAATTGTCTCCTCCAGCAGCGGGAAGGAGGAGAAGGACAGGTCCAACTGCGTCGACATGGCGGCCGAACCTCTGGCCTGCCCAGTGTGCCCGTACAAGACTCAGAATAGGTAAGTTCGATTTTTCGATTTTCAAACATTTCTCTCTTCATTTTAAATGTATCATTTACTATTTTAAAATTCTGTACAGCGACTTACCGTCTTTTTCATTTGACAGAGTTGATTTCTCTGAGCACTTGATAGTGCATTCCGGACGCTGCGACGCAACCGAGGTGAAGAATTCCGTGCTGGAGCAGCTTACCCAGAGCGGATCGAACTCGGAATACAGCAGTCCCCAGCCGACGAGCAACGCTCAAAACGAGAACGAAACCGACTCCCAGGACACCGTGATAGGTATGCGGGTGCCGAGAGTCAATTGCCAGGGCAAAGTAAAGACGCACAAGTGCAAGCAGTGCGGCTACATCGCCATCACGAAGCTAGATTTTTGGGAGCACACGCGCTCGCACATCAAAGACGAAAAATTGCTCACTTGCCCGAAATGCCCGTTCGTCACCGAGTACAAGCATCATCTTGAGTACCATCTGCGCAATCACGTCGGCTCGAAACCGTACAAGTGCAATCAGTGCGATTACTCCTGCGTGAACAAGTCGATGCTGAACAGTCACTTGAAGTCGCACTCGAACGTCTACCAATTCCGGTGCGCCGACTGCTCCTACGCAACCAAATACTGCCACTCGCTCAAGCTTCATCTGAGGAAATACAAGCACGAACCCGCCATGGTCTTGAACGCCGACGGATCGCCGAATCCCCTGCCGATCGTCGACGTCTACGGCACGAAACGCGGCCCCAAGACCAAACCCAAGAAGGAGGACGAAGAGCAGCAGCAGCAACAGCAGCAGCGCCTGCAGCAAGGACCACCGCCGCAGCCCGACGGACTCCAGCACTTGCAGCAATTACAGCAACTGCAGACCCTGCAGCAATTGCACCAGCAGCAGCTTGTCCAGCAAGCTCAGGCCCAGCAAGCTCAGGTCCAGCAAGTTCAGGCTCAGATTGAACCACCACAGCCATCCACGCCGGTACAGAGCGATGCCAACGAGCAGATGACTCTGCTGATGCACCAGGCCGGTCTCAACAGGCTGCCCGCCGTGCCGCAATTCCCATTCCTCCCGCTTCAGGCTGCCGCTCTCCAAAGCGCAGCTCTGACCAACGGATTGATGCCCCAGTTCAACATGGGACTGATGAACCTGCTGTGCACCTCGCTGTTCAACCCCTTCAGCTTGCCGAACGTCTTCACTCTCAACAACGACAACGGCAACATAAACCAGCAGCAGCTCGAGCACATGGCGCACATCAGAGAATCCATCCTCGATTACATCAGGAAGTACGGCAGTGCCAACGAGGCTCCCGAGCAGGACGACCAGCCGCTGAACTGCGTCAGTCCGTCGAGATACTCGGCCGACCACAACGAAAACAGTCAGGACCAGGAGGACGGGGACCAAGCTTTGGACCTGACGAAGGCTTAGATCTCAAAGGATCTGGGGTCTCCGGAAAAGCGCAGTCTTTAATGAGCGCTCGAACATTGAACAGAGTTCGATGTAAATACAATGATGTAAATAACGAGATGTATTGTACAGGTTTAGGAGAGAGGAGTATTTTTGAAACAAAAATATAGAGTATAGAGAATAATATTTTTCTAACTAGTCCGAGGCTAGCGATGCATGATCGGGAAAAGGGAAACTCTCAGTGCAATTTTTTATGATCATTAGTCAAGTCATTGCCAAAAGATTATATAGAGAGAATTATATATATATATACATATATACCTACATTGTGCTTACGGAATTTCCAAAGACAAATAAGCTTTATTTATTTTCAATTTTAGAAAATTCGAATTTTTCTTTATATTTAATTAATATATATATTTTCTCGTATATTTTCTAATATATTTATTTGCAAAACAAAATTTTTTTTTTATGCATTTTTTTTTTATGTAATATTTGTCCATGGATTTCCAAGGGAGTTTCCGTGGTTGCAAAAATACTGTTTTAAAATCAACTTTAGTTTTGGAATAGGTTTATACAGTATTGAACTAAGTGGTTAGATCTTAACGCAGAAAAAACGTGTTCCTATGTACTTATTATTCTTTACCGAATTGAAGGATAAATAAGATAAGATTTTGTACGCGTCATGATATGAAACAGTATTGTTATACTACATATGATTTTGCACGAATAGAGAATATTCGAAAAAATTAATTTACAGGCGAATGTAGGAAAAAGTGATTCCGATTATTTCGTTCGCTTTCGAAATTTGAAAATGTATATAAATGCTATGTACAGTGTATATAAATGACCAAAAAATTTTAGTCATCTAAGTAGCTTAGATATAAGCTTCGATGTAGATTTCGAATACTACAATTGTCGGTCTTTAATCAAAAACTAAGCACAAAAATTGTTTCTGCAGATTTTTACAAAATGAATAATTTTGCTTTATCGTTTGAGATGAGCTAAGCAATAGTTTAGCTTGAAAACTTTTATACCGCATTTTTATCGTACAAACCATCTTTAATGATTAAAGTGCTTAGTTTATGAATAATGAAATTTGGCTGCAAATGAATTTTTATAACTTTTTATAGTTTAAAATTAATGAAAATTCAATTATTGTATTCGATCGAGAAAAATGGACGAAAAACGTATTTCGCTATTAAAAAGCCTCAAGACCACTTTGAAAAATCGCGAGGCTTTCGAGTTGTATTAAATCAAAAAGATATATTAAAAATTATGTGGAATAATTTTTCTTTATGTATCTTAAATTTAAATGCTGTAATTGCGAATTTTGAGAAGTAGAATAATCGGGTAGATAATTGGGTGATGGGTAAATAGATTTAAGTCAACGTAAACATTCCTGGCGCATAAAAAATTTATAAAAAAAATAAAAAAATAAATAAAAAAAACTTAAAATAATATTTTGTCCAATATTTTAAACCTCCAATTTTTTCACCTTCTTACTTTATGCTTTGAAAACAAAATAATTTTACTTTTAAATAAGAAATATTCAATGTCTTGCAGTATGAAACAAAAGGAAATTACTTTACATCTTACATTCATTATATATTTTAAAATAATCGACTGCGTGTGGTTGTGTTCATGTCAGAAAATACTACTTTACCCACATGTGAATTATACTGTTGGCCACAGTAAAAGTATTGATAATGTATCTTATTAAATAATAAATAAGGATGGTGAAGCAAAAAGGCGTTCATTTCCCTTCGGTCGTGTCGGCCGAACTTTTTGGACCTATTTTTAAAGTTAAAGACATCAATGTTTTGCGAAAGGTTAGAAATTAAAATTTTCCATAGTAACTAATCTTATTAACTAATTTTGCTGAATAGTAATAATAATAAATTAATTAATTAATAATTCATTTTAGGCATTATATCGTAATAATACAAATAGAAGATTAGCGCTTCTAGCAACTTTTGTGCCAAATGAACTTATTTTTTTAATCGAGGCCCAAAAAAAGTTCCATACCCACCCGTTTGGGGTTTTGTGCCTCATAGATATTGCTGGTTTGGTTTATTTAGAAATTTTCTTAAAATTAACTTAACTTGCGCATTAATGATAAAAAATTCTTGTTCTCCAAGGTTTATATTCGATGTTTAACGAATTTACTAACGCTCAGAATCATGGAAGTATGGGTTTTACCAAGATTTTTAATTTATACACGAGTACTATTATTGAACAAATCTGTGCCAGTCAAGGAGACGTGCTAAAATTTACCATAGGTTCAATGGAGTATATTTATCGCAGCTTATAAATTACAATCCTATATACGTTACGATAAATCTTAAATATCTGTTACGCTCTACTCAGGTGAAGGAATTTTGTCAATGTGGAAAATACATGATGGCGAGCCAATTCAGAAAGTTACGTGCAAAGTTATATCGTGCTTCTTCGCCATAAAGAGCGCCATAGACAGCTTTGAAAAGAATTTCTTTGAAATAAACAGAGGTATTTTAATTATATTGAAACGTCAATTTTCGAATAAACGAGAAAGGATAGCTTTTTTACTAGCTAATAGTACAATACGTACTAATTTGTCTTTCGCACCCCTAAACTTTTCAAAATTAACCGCCTTCCGTAAAAGCTTTCTCGAAAGCGTCCATAAAAGGTGCCATCTCGGCCGGGAGTGTAACTTTCTCGATGATCGGCGAGGGTAAGCATCTCCATTACGTTCTCGTCGGCGAGCCGATGATAGCGCTTAGAAAGGCCATCAGAACGAGTCGACCCAGCGAACTGATTCTCGCTGAGAACGTGTGGGAGCACTGCGAGTTCACCAATTACGATTACGACATTGTGGACAAAAGCCACATTAGGGTAGTGTACATCTCTGATTAATCTTTACCTTGTTTTTCTTAAGAAACGCGTTTTTTGGCGATTCTTTCAGTGCCTTTTAAAAATTACTTATTATTAGATTAAATGTTAACGTCCAATTTTACTTTTAAAACCTTGTTTTTTAAGTACTTGGAATTTTTGCAAAATTGTACGTTTCTAATTGCCTAATTAAAATAACTGCAAGTTTGATAAAGTAAAATGATAAAGCATCAAAATTTAATGGTTTGACTACGATGTTATTGGCATGTAGTGAGTAATGTTCATAATATAATAAAAGTCTTATTGATTAAACGTTTTTAACCTTTTTGTAATTGAACAAGTGAATAAAAATTAAATCAAAACGGGTTTTGAACCTTTAGAAAATCGATCATCAAACCACACCTGTGCCTTTTATCACATTTAAACTATGTGTAAAGTTCCTATAAATAGATATATAGGTTTTTCGATCTTGCAAAGTTAACTTGTAAATTAAAATATGAAAATCACTTTGTAGATTAAGTAACAGCTAAAAACTGTGTTATAATCTTAGATTAATCAAGAGCTAATAAAGGATGAAAATACTTGTGTTGCATATACAACTGAAGAACCAGAAGTAGAGATTCTTTGTAAACCAAAAATAATTACCGAGAAGCAAGAGACGGATTCTTATTCTAAGGAGGAGTTCATTAACACGTTTTCAAATATATCATTAACTTCACTAAGTACCGCTACTATATATAAAGAGAATCAGGATGATTGTGTTGCTATAGTTCAGAATCGTGGAATACAACGAAATATCATCCAACGTAAATATAAAAAAATAGCTTAAGTAAATTACTAATAAGAAATAAGAGTTTTTATGACGACGAAAAAATATTGCGCTTTAAAATCTAATATTTCATTTTTAGTTAGCATAATATTGAGGCTTATCAACTTTAATTAAATTAATTAATACTTAGATTATTAAAATAATATAGATAAGACTGTGTAATTAGTACTAATCAGCATTGTGGTTAAATATTGCTTATTTAAGAAATTATGACGGTTACGCCTACTTACCTCTATAGATATAATACACTAGTCCCGCTCTTTTCTGCAATATAAGTTAATTAAATTTAAAGCGTTTGAAAAAATTGATGCAATGTATTGGCTAAATTATTATTTTTCAGAGCGCCAGCAACTATTAAATAGATGTAAAATCAAGTTGGGCAATACTATAAGAAATTTTGTGATTTCATCCGTTATAGAACAGGTACCCAGAACCGCCCAGAACGTATAAACAGAAAGTATAAACAAATTTGAAATATCAAAAAATATCAAAATACATTTATCATTCTTTTAGATTGAGCAGAATAAGCCTTTAGAGTATTTAACGCAAATGAAAAATGTTAGTGTAATTATCTTAGAAATAATACCCGTAGAGTGTTCAGACATCGAGCTTCTTTCACTTACTAATAAATGTCATGTTATTGTCACAAGGTAAGTTTTTTTTTAACGGAAGATTAACTCCATTTATGATTATCTCGTTCATATGCAAATAGACCGTACATAATATCAATACATTTCACAATATATATTACTAAAATATTTGCTCAATCCCACTTGTACTTCATCTAACTGCAATTATCAAATTATTTTATTCGAAAAGAAAGTAATTCGACAAGAAGAATGCCTTATTCTCAGACAATATCATCATCAGAATAATGTATTGTCTTCTATCTAATCATTAGATTTCAGCTTAAAACAATCAAAATTTTTCGATTCAACCTCTCTGAATTGATGAATCTCTCGAACATTTTCGTAAAAACGAAATTCGCATTGTAGCCGTTGCAAGCACGTGGGATGCATCGAGTGCGTAAGCATACGCGGCACCAGCATATTCTTTCGCCTTGTCTTCGGTATTCGCAGCTACCTCAAGGATCTTAATCACTGCCAATTCGCCATCACGTGCGCCTGGAAATTGCTGTGCACTCTGAAAACTATGCCCGCCATTGCGGAGGTGTCCTTGGGAATTTCGACAGGTGAACTTTTTCGACATTCGAATCCAATCGATCGAGTGAAATAGAATTAAAGTTGGTTTCGATGAATGGTAATTTATTGCAGAAAATAAGTTTAAGAAAGCCATTTTTTATGAAATTTAATCATTTTTCAAATCCATCTAAATGCTTGATGAGTATGCATGTATTTACTCAAAATTTATATTATATTGCATTTGTATTATATTATATGCAAAATTTGTATTATATGCATCATGAACATTAATATGTATTAAATACATTTTTTACGTCTTGTAGAAATGTGTTATGTCGGCGTAATCGGTTACGTTGCTAGAAGACATTATACAGTTGTGGGACCACCAGAAACAAGGTCGAAACATACTACCTATCTTTCTCCTAATAAGGTATTTTTATATTAAACAAAAGATGGGAACATTTTTTCAATTTTAAATGCATTAAGTTCTTACTTTCGGTTAATTATTTTCATAGGTTACGTGTGATTTAGATACCCTTGTATACAGCGGTATTAAGAAAAAGAATTTTTTTATTCTGGCAAAAGGAATGGAAGTTGGAAAACATCTTTCTGCTTATTACGATGTAAGGCAGTGCGTATTTATTTTTAAAAAAATCTTAAACAACGTTCAAACGTTTAATACTTGAATCAAATTTTCAACTTGATTTTGTCATGTAATATTTCATTAAAAATAATTGTGCTACAGTGTCCAAATTGTAGATGAAGAAATGTATAATGTGTATCCGATATTAGGCAGGTTTGAAGATTTAGAAATGTTTAGCGAGCTTTTGGACGATATTGGAGTTGAATCTAGATCCTATGCAGGGGTTACAATTCAGGTTTGTGTGTATATATTTAATATTTATACAACTTAAACTCTTACAGTAAATAATTTCTTTAAACACTAAAAAAAAATTCAAAAAAAAGTTTAAGGAAAAATTGAATTATATGTATTTCACGGCAAAAGTTAACAAAGTTTAATGAAATTGGTACACCTTTAAACCGCAAAGTGTAACAAAAACTTCAATTGGATTGAATACTTTAGTAAGATTTTTTTCAGGGAACCTACAGAAGTGGAAAGTCTCGGCTTTTGGATGCCTTCGAGATGATGGCGGTTGCAAGGCAAATAAAAGTAATAACAGTCGTACTTCATCCATCGTGGGCTTTAAGACCGTACTCTGTCATTTTTGAAATTTTAAAACAGGTTTGATGCGTTGAAATTTTCTAAACTACATACTAGCTGTACGCGCCCTCTTTTTTATAATTATTTTATTGTCTAAACGTTCAACAGATTCTCAATGCGGAATATTATAATACTATATTCGAGCTCGAAAGGAAAGTTACTAAGAAACTGTGTAGTATCATTAATGTAGACGAATTGTGTTACTTGAATAGGAGTTTGAGAGTACGGTTCAAGCTTTCCAAAGAGTACATGAAAGATTCTGATTGGGATCGCTATCGTAAGACTCTAAGTATTTTTGGCAAGATTTTAAGTGCAGTTAAGTGTCAAATGATAAATAAATATTTTAAAAATAATAGAGGATAATTAATTATTAAGAAAAATATATAAATTAAAATTTATGCCTTGTTCAATTAGTTATGTATAAATCGCAGCAAATTTTTTGAATTGCAGTATTATTATAAAAAACTCAATTATAATTTTTTTAATAAATAAAATCTTTTTGTATTAATCATTTAGTAAGTTGTAAATTTACATTGTGATTAATTTTAAACACTACAAATTTACTTGGCACACTGTGCGTGTTCTATGAACTGTACATTTTTAACTCCTGGAATCGTAAATCACGGTTACACGCAAGTTGAAAAGGGAAGAGGATGTACAGGCGCTGATCTGACCTTTACTTATTCGAAATTTGCATTAATCAGCCTAGAACTAAATTCACAAAACTGACTCTCGATAAGAAATTTTTAATCACAGGATCTAATTTTTCATAACGAATGTGTGTACAACAATTTGAAAATAACATTTGCAATTAAATAAAAACTTTTCTTTACAGAAGAACATTAAGTATTGCATTCTGCTCGACAATGTACACTTCGTGGATTACATGTCCTGGCAGTTCATAACTGAGGCGCTAAATAACAAAAACGTTGTTCTGGCCGTGACTTTTTTGAAGTCGGAATCTTGGGACGACTTGTCAAGAGTCGAGGTAGACATTTGTAAAGACGAACGACTGAAGCTCCTCGATTTGCAGGGTATACATGTCGAATATCTGCCGGCTCTGGCATGCCAATTTTTAGAAGTTAGCGGAATTTGCGCCGAATTAAGCAAGTAAGAAATTAGGCAAATTTTTTTGGTGGCAAAAAATATAATTATTTTACAAGGAGATTAAATTCTTTTTTGATTACATGTAAACGCCAATTTTCCAAGTTTTAACTTTTTAAGTAATTATTAAATTAGTCCATATCTATTGTTTTAGTTTTCTATTGAACTCTGGCATTAGAAATCCAGGATGGTTTGAACTATTCTTCATAATAATGCTGCAGAATGATGCACTCGATATCAAAGAGATTACATCGGACAAAGCTGAAAGCATGAATTTGATTTTACCCAAGGCACTTGATGTCACACGAATTACGCCTAGTTTGTTTCCTGAAGAAACGGCTCCTATATTACCTTGGAATAGAAGACACAGTATCAAAGTTTGCCTAATAAATGAGAATTTCAAGATTGCTAATAATCTAACAACAATCGATATACACGGTAAAATCGATTTATATTATTCTAAGCAGGAGAGTGTTTGCAATTCTAAAAATCAAATATGTTTTTAACCAAATGCCTGACCTTGAACTTGGAAATAAATACAAATTTTTTAAGGGAAACTTATATAAAACTAACATAAAACGTGATTTTTAGTTTTGTATTAGTTTGCCTTAAAAATATTTTTATTTATATCCAATTGTTATGCTAAATTAAAAATTGCTATTAAAATCTATTAAAAAACAATAGACGTTTATGTCATGAACATATTTGAATTTTTATATATATTCCTATTTACCATCGACTTTTTTTAAAAAGGCCTATTTCTTTGCTCCTATAAAAGAGACTTGTGTCTCCTATTTTTGGTCAAAAGTTAATTTCTTGGCTTTGCAAAATTCATGACTTCGAAGCCAGCCACTCTCCTTGTAAGACTAGTCTTACTTACCAGCTTTAGAACACTAATCGAATTATGCAAAAAAGAATAAACTAAAGTATATACATTCAGTAGACCGTCGTGTTTTCAAAATCCTCGTCCAATCGATTAGCTTTTGCAAACTTTCTACGTTTATCGCGATCGATACCCATCTGCAATCAATAAACTCGTACAATCGCCCGTACTGAAAAACTCGCCAACTGCCACGCACAATCATCCTCCAGCGAACTCCGACTCCCTCGGGCGTTCCTCCGCTCTAAAAACGCAGAAAGAAGCGTCGTGCACGCGCTTGGCTCGCAATCGCGCTCGTCCCGCTCGCAAAAAAGAGCGCCTGTATCGCAGGCGCATTAGGCTCATAATAGAGAAAGCGCGTAAATAGACCCTTTGTTTAACGATCCGCGACTCGGCCGCCGACAATGGGATTGTGAAGGAGGAGAGTGAAGCGCGACTCTTACCCAAGAGCCGCTCGTTCCCCGGGGGGGATAATAGTAAAAGGCGACGACGACTCGTTTGCTTGCAGGGCTCGCGGAGGAGATCTTCTCGAAGCTGACCCCGTTCCAGCAGGACATTGTCAAGACTGCATCCGTAATCGGCAAGGTCTGCTCCAGGGCCATGCTCGAGAAGCTGCGGCCCGTCGATCAGCCGATGAAACTTACTTTAGGTAATGATATATGCGACTGACGGATTGCGTTGCGCTGATGGTCGGAAGAAAGATTGCGCTTCTGTGCTGGTATGCGGTGCTTGTTTGATTTTACATTTGCTTAAAAGAAGGTGATTGTAGATCTTAAGCTGCTTTTAAAGAAAATATATATTCGCGGCATTTTTTTGTTATCTCCTTTTTTTTAAATAAATTTAAACCGAATGTATTGAAATTAATATTTTGATTATTTATCGATTTCTTAAAATGAATTGCAATTTAATAATTTAATTTTCCTTGGATACATTTTAACTTTAAACTAAAAAGTTATAATTTAAATGCTATAATTTTAAAATAAAATTATACGAATATAAATTATCCTAGAATTGATTTAAGGAAAAAGTTTGCCATATTTTCTGATTGACATATATTTTCTAAAACAATAAAAAGAAATTATTCCTTGTGCATTTTAATAAATAATACTTTAAACCAGATTTATTTCATTATTATCAAAATGAATTCAAAATACATGAAATTCAATAGGGTATAAAATATTAACTACACTTCTCAGAGTGGAAGCCTTTTTCATTTATATTGCCAGCGCTGCGAAGTATAATCTAGGCGCACGTAACGAAAGACTCGAGCGCGCGAGGCTTCAATAAATCAGAAAGTTTGAAGCCCAGTCAAAATGTAAAATTAAGCAAGCGGCGCCGATAAAAAAAATTCGAAAAAACCAGTCTAGAAAGTATGTATAAAATTGCGAAAATTGCAGCGGTGGAGTATCTGATGCGAATACGAATTTTCGATTGCGCCTCGATGCAAAGGCGCTCAGTCAAGGTCGATGACTTCTCCTTCTGCTCCAAACGTCGAAGGAATACTTTCTCGGACATGCATCACTTGGTACACTGTCGGTGTCACTTGGACCGTGAGTCGTTTCACGTTATATTCGTTGTATTGCTGATGTATACATAAATTGGATCGTTATTGCGCGTTGCCCAAACCGTTTCCGCGTTGGTGAATCTTGGTGTTTTAAGTGGTCTAACTTAAAAGTGGTAACCGGTTGAAATTTTTTTATTTTTTTTTATTTCATATTTATTAATATTTTTTCATTTTCAAGACAATTGTGCGATTCTTTTGTACTTGACGTAATTACAAAATATATTCAAAAATATGATGTACCATCATTAATTTCAATTACTATTTTCTTTTTTCGTTAATTACGGGATTATTCATTGAAAAATGAACAATACAATTTTTATTTTACCACATTATGTTCTAAACGTTTCGAAAAAATTTGTTTTTACCCGGAGCAGCTAATATTTTTTTCCTTAAATCACTTAAAAAAACTACGTTAACCTTACCTCGCAGCATCAGCGAAAAACTCTAGTTTAGTGCTTTTCGTTAAAACGGCAAGCGGTAAAATAGCGTTTTCCTTGTTTTATTAGCCATTTCACCGGAGGAAAGTTATATACCGCGATACGCGCACTGTCGCAATCTGGAGTTCAAAGTTTTCTTATTTCAAGAGCATGTTTACGATCAGCTGATGTCGGAGGATGAGAAAAAATCGTGCAACGCGCTGGCTATTGAAATTTACAAGAAAGGAGCCAAAAAGTGTTCAGCCTGCGGCGGTGGTTCTTTTTTGAAAATACCGGGCAAGGTAGAGAAGAGAACAGTAAGTTCAACCCTAAATAGGTTCTAATTCGTGTCTCCTTGGAAACAGAGGCAATTTTCACAGCTGTATATAGTTTTTTACTTATCTGGATAAATCTAAGTTATTTATATAATTATAATTATAATACAGAATTGTTTTTGTTAAACAGAGGAAAACTGAAAAATCACGTATAAAATTAAGAAGCGGAAGAGAAGCAGAATTAGAGTCAGCAGAACCACTGAGTGATAAAGAGAAATCTGAAATAGAAAAAAATTTGTTGATTTATGAATCGAACAGGTATAAATATTTAAATTCTATTGAAAGTCCAGATGAAAAAACTGCAGCAGCAAGCAGTCACGTTAACAAGTGTACTTTGGGTATAGTTTAAATAATTTTTAAATTTCATTAATTACGGGCGCCTTGATTTCACTTACAGCATTACCTTTCTCAGAATATCCAAAGCAAAGTTTTGTCGTCAGTGCAAAGAAGAGGTTCGCATGGAGAAGCTCAAAGATACACCCTGCAGAATTCGAATATTTGGATCCAGCCATAGCTTTGGAAGACTTTCAACACGTAGATTACAGGCATTGCCGTTGTATCGAAATAATCGATTGCATTTTTATGAGGCTCCAACGTCACATGAATAATTATGGTACACAATTTGTCTGAAAATAATGTTCACTACATCTCTGTACACTTTGATCAACGAAATTTAAATTTAAAGATAACAACGAGAAGATTATTAATTTCAATATGGAGTACGCTGCAGCCTTGATCGAATTCGGCCAGCCAAATTACGCGCTTCAATTGTTAGCAAAGGCCGACGAAAGAAATGATGTCAGTTAGTTTTTAAATCTAGTTGTCTCGTCAACTCAAGAAGTTATTTTAAAAGGACATTATTGTTTCCAGTACGTCACTACTTTCCAAGACAAGGCAAATCCTGTCCTGTACGCGAAGTTATTTAAGAAAAGCTTAATTCTTTGCTTGCGAGGTACAATTCAAATAAAATAATATTTATCAAATGAATATAACAAACGTTCTTCTCAGGGGATGCATTTTTGCTCCTGGGCAACTACCCGCAGTCCAAAAGAAACTACATCGAGGCACTGCTCCTGTTCAAGCACCACTACCCCACCTCTAGCATCAAGACGTGTTACAAAACGTTTTACGAACGACTCAGGGAAAACTTCCGCTGGGCATTCAGTACACCCACTATCAAGACCGACGAGAAGCCCAAAATTGACACCCTCGTCCATCAAAACACCGCCGCCTGCCTCTGTTCGCTCTCCACAATACTCTTGGTAAATTCAAAGTGGAATTTCCGCAATAAATTGTGCCCTTGGACGCGCTTTTCTCAGAAGGGCTTTGTCTGCAGGTCAACGGTCACCACAGGGCGGCGACCCTGGCCTCCCTTCAAAGCATCATAGTCGGCTTCTGGAATTACGATCAGAGCAGCTTTTTCAACCAGTGCAAGCTCTACATCTCGATGGTGAAAATATACTCGCAAGCCGGTGATTTGGAGTTCGTGAACGACATGCAAAAGTACATAGTCTTGGTGATTAAGCAGAGACGCAGATGGTCTAACAGCGAGGAGATTGCTATGCTCGCTCGAGTGTACAGGTCCATGTTCAAAGTCAGGTAGTTAATTTTTTATGCAAATATGACTAATTATCTAAGAGCTCGATGAAGGAAGAACGACTTTACTCGCGAACAAATCGTTATACCAATTACACTTCCCTGTAGTCAGGCGCCTATTTTGTCTCAATTCCCCCGGCTCGCTGTATTAATTGCACTTGCTTACGCGCGCATTACGCTTTCACGAGCGCCCACAGAGAGAGCGAGAGTCAATAAAACATATTGGTCCGCTTCATTAATTACACGCGCCGCGCCACAATAAGTAAAATCGACTGAAATTCCAACCCGGATTAGCCTGTTACGCGGACGCCTGGAGAGGGCAATGGACTTGGGCATAAAGGCTCTCAGAATCGCGAACGCCATTCACATGCTCAACCTGGAACTGAAAATACTGCCGTCGCTGATCCAAGTAACGGTGAGTCGCGCGCCGACACATTTACCTACAGGAGGAGGGCTGACTTTTGCGCGCGTCGATCGTCTCTTTCGCAGATACGACTGAAACGAGTTCCCCAGGCGATGGACCTGCTGCACCAGCTGCGCGACACCGCGATCCTGGACGTCGACAAGTCGGCCTTGACCTGGTACTATGCCCTCTCCATGGACCTGCTGCTCGACGCGGGGATACTCATAGAGAGCTACGAGTCCTGCTCGCAGTACGCTGTCAAAATCCTGGGTTTGTCGAATTTTGGACTGTACTTTTGAGAGTTTTTTTTTAAGGAGATGTAAATTAATTTAACGACTTGAATGAAACCTCTGACTTGCTTGAATAATGTAATGAATAATGCGGAGTTATTTATTTTTGCATCCTTCTTTAATTCGGTAACTTTATTCGTTTGTTCAGACTCGGAAAAGTCAGAGATCTGCGTTTTACGGGACTCCAAGAGCCTGAGGCGCCTCATGGTTGGGCTCTGGTCGTGGCAGCTGCGAAAGTAATGATCGTTATTTTGTCGCAAGAGCTTAGCTTTACTAACTTTACGTACTTTCAGAGGTGACTTGTCAACTAAATTCATCGTAGACTTGTATTATTACAAAGATAATAATTTTAAAACAACTTGCTACTCGGAGATCATAACGTACTGCAAGGTTTAAATCGTTTTTACAATTTATTAAAATGGATTAGTATTTTTGCAATATTTTCTAAATGTCTTTAGATTCTCGAATGTCAACTGATTCTCATAACGCGATGTATCAACATGAAAAAAAGCAAACAAATGGAAACTCTACTATCGGACACCGAAGGCATAATGAAAGATCTCGATAAGATCGTGAAGACTTCGTGCTTCATCCAGTCCCATTACTATTTACTCAAAGCTTACTACTACCTGCTGCACAGCCGCAAGGACGGCGTGTACACTTACCTTCAGAAGGCGAAAAAGAGCGCCAAGGATCAAAAGAATTTGATGATCTCGGCTTGGATCATCGCCAATAAACGGGTAAGTTTAATGACATGGATAAATGAGAAAAACAGAACTCGGACATTGTACAATATATATACGTTATATTTATTTGATTTGCGTTAAGTAATAATTTATAAAAATTGATTAAAATGTAATTATAATACAAGATTTGCATGATACGCATTAAATGAAAAGGCAATGACAATTGATTTTCCTTTATTTTTTTCGTTCTTTCCTCGTTCGCCGTAGACTTGGGATGCTCAAAGCTACAATAACATGGCTTTTTACTGGGAAGAAAATATTGGCTATCGGGATACGATTGTTTGGCAAGACGTTGACATGTTCGATCTTACAGACTGGTCCAACCTCCTCTATTCTCTTCCGATTCCGGATTCTCACATATAGACGGTACTACTTTTTTCAAATGTAAATGCGATGGGCGTTGTAAATGAACTTATAATCTTAGTCATCTTACTTATTTACTGTATAATTACTGTAACTGTATGATAATAAAATTAAAAAAAAAAAAAGAAAGACAAATTATAAAATTGTGTGCTTACGTAGTTGGAGCTGTCAAAGAATACTCTCTGCTTTTCGAAAATCAATTTGTACAGCAAATCATCGTTTTTTTTTTCTCACCCCTCTAGTTT
The DNA here is from genome assembly GCA_900474385.1 of Ormyrus pomaceus. NCBI lineage: Eukaryota > Metazoa > Arthropoda > Insecta > Hymenoptera > Ormyridae > Ormyrus > Ormyrus pomaceus. The sequence continues at coordinate 53,568 of UCOM01000185.1, forward strand.
TTCTCCTTCCGTGTTTCTTTTTTCTAATTAAAAATCGCGAATACAACTAGCACGGGTACAAAATTCAGGCAGTCTATCACGAATATTTACATTATAATCTCGAATAACGTAGAATTTCCGTCGAAGAATCGCGAATCTCCATCTTAATACTTAGAAAATACTTAATTAAATGCTAACCTTAAGCGCTACGCCTTAACGATCTAAAAAAACCGACATCAAACGCTTAATCGTCGCCTTTTATTTTTCTCCTGGAAATCCAAGAGAAAACTCGAGCCAAACGCCGACGTGAAATAACGCTTCACAGGCCAAGAGCAAAAGGCCTCGTCGCTCCTCTTCGATTCTCGCGAAATTATTGTCATAATAGAGAGCATTTTGAAAATTCAAAACAAAATTATAGTCGCACATCGATGTACACACACCACCTCGAGTGTGCTCCCGCTTCTTCGATTCCGATTCCACGATCTCTCCCGGAACGAATCTACACATTTGCATTTCGGGCTTTATTACATATTTCATGACACTAAAAAAAAAAAACTCCCGTTTTCACGCGCACGCGAACTCTCTCCGTCTGCGCTCGCGGCGCAAGACAGTCAATTGTAATTCACCTAAGGTTCGAAGCCGAGCACGTCGGGATCATTGATCATCTTGGATTTTGCGAGCCTTTTTTTTTAACGCGGGACGCCAGATTTGACGGAAAAGACGACGGGAGGCAGAAGAAGGAAAATTGTGTTATTCAAGCGTTGACCAGTTACGTAATCGATTTTTAATGCGTGTGAGAAGAATGAAGTAAGAAGTTCTACTGTTACAGTTCGAGCAATTGTTGTTTAGATCAAGACTGCTGTACGTTATTTGCTCCCTCGAGCGCGAAATTAGTTTTCGACGCTTCCAACGAGGCTTGCTTTTAAAAATGGTGCAAGTTGGAATAGCTGCCAGGTTTTGCAAAAAGTTTGAATAAACCGAAGCTACTTTTTCGAGAAAACAAATTTTAAAAATCGTACCGCTCTGCACGTAAACATTAGAAGCACACTTTTTTTTTCGATAAAATTGAAAATTTCTAAAAATAATCACTATCGATCAACCCGATTTCTCTCGATCGTTACTAAAAACAGCTCGGGAACTCGGCAAAGAAGACGATAAACAGGACAGAAAGAGTCTCCCAGAAAAACGTTCGATCGCCGAAAAGAAAGTCGGCTCTCGAGAAGAAAAAAAAAAGGACAGTCCGGCTCGCAAAAGCGAAGATTAAAAATAAATAATTTCCACAATTCGCGATATAATCATAGGGCGGCCCCGCGGCTTCGCTCGCCGATCGAGAAACGAGGAGTTCCCCCAGCGCCGCTCGCGGAGGAAATCGACCTTGGCGATCGGCGGCCGAAGTGAGCCTTATATTCCCCCCTCTTTTTTTTCCGCTCGATTTCACGATGCAAAAACTGAGTCGCGGCGCGCTCGGCGAGGACTTTTCTCCCGCCGATTCGAAGTTACGTACGAGTGTATAGTATCTGTTTATAATTAAGACTTCGCCTTCGCCTCTTGGGGTTGATGGACGCGCGATCGAGGGATCGAGAATTCGGGGTTCTGAACGTTTTTTTAAGTTTACCGTTCCATCAAATCCAAAGTGCGAAGATGAAGCGCTTTCTCAAACTTTAGGATCGAGTTAAGTATAGATATAGTTCAAAATCAAATTGGCTATTAGAGTTTTAAGATTTTGCGTTCGGAGAAAAGGTATCATGCAGCGAAAGTGAATTTTTTTCAAAATTTAACGGCTTTCAATTCGACATCGATTTTGAACTATTCTTAAGAATATATAAAGTGTACAAAGCAACTCGCAAGAACTTTTTATTAGTTACAAAAACAGATGTTATTTGCTAAGAAAAAATGGCTATGTTTATAAAAGTGTAACTTTTATAAGCGTTCATTTAAGTTTTATGCAACTTGATTTTTATAAAAATATAAAAAATTCTTTAAAGTTTGACTTTCTTAGTTTACAAGTGCGATTTCTGAATGAATTTCTTAAAAACGATTCTCCAACAATAGGCAGTAAACTTTCTAAAAAATATTCATTATTTTCGATCATTCAAAACTCGCACTCTTATCGATATGGTCTACATAGTGAGTAAAATCGTGTATAAACATTATCATAATACTCTATCAATTATTGCCGCTTCGAGTAATTTAAGCAATTCTTGCGTAAAAAAAATATGCGCAAATTGAATCTTTCGTATCAGTTTCGAATCCACGTATATAAACACAAAATTCCGTTGTTTTGATTAAGCCACCTCTTCGAAAATGACACAAAAGCAAATCGTCCGTCCCATCTCTCATAAATAAAAATTACCAGACCCTAACAATTCGATAAAATTTCTTTTGATCTCAACAATCGTATACTCCAATTCGTCAAAACGTTACATAAATTTACAATCTCGGAGCCTCCGAGAAACTCGTCTAGTCGCATCGAGATACAGCCGGAATTAGACGACTTTTCGAGCGGTAAACAAGCGCACACTTTTCCGCACACAGTCCAAAATACTAAACAAAAAAAAAAGAAAAAAAAATCACGAATCCAAAACATGCGCACATCCCCAAATATCAAGTCGTTCAGCGGGAATATTCCTGCTTTCTCTCTTTCTCTCTCTCCGTCTGCGTCGATCTCTTCAGGTTTGTGTCTCTTCGGGGGTGAGTCGTCGAGGCTCAATCGTGGCCGTCGATGTCGTTGTCGATGCGACTGCTGCGGATGCCGGTCTTGCCGGTCCAGGGGTAGATCTCCGGGCAGGCCTGGCACGTCTTCATGTAGCGGACGCCGCTCTTGTGCCACAGGTTGCACACCTTCGGGTTGTTGCACTTTTTCGGCCGGTCCTGTCGTTCGGGCATTGGGTTTAGAGAGGTTTTTTTTGTTAGATTTACGTTTTTGGCGCGGAGAGTCGTACGCCTCGTTTGTTTACGATATTGAGACAAAGTTTTGGGTACTTGGAAATTATTTTCAGAAGTATTATAAAGTTTTTCGGTTTTTTTTTTTAAGTATTTCTTGAGAAATGCTTTTATGCGTTGCAAATCTTATTTTCAGACCGCACTGAATTCCGAACTTTCCCTCTTTAAGTTAATGCAGTTGTATGTTTTCTGATGCAATTGCCTTTTAAATGTGGTCACTAACGGATATTTTTGGCCTTCTTTGCGTAACGTTTGCTTTTATTTTTAACCGAACCGGTTATTAGTAATAAAAGGTAGAATTATTAATCATACGCCCGACTTAAGAATCTAATAATTGAGAAAATTTTGTAATAAAAGCTAAATCTAAAGATTGAAAACATTGATTGTAAACATTGAATTCCCATCCGAATCGTTTGTGAATTAGTACGCGTAATCTATCAGTAATACGATAATAAGGATTTTGTTTCATTGCCTATCAAACATAATTTATACAAAATTTCACTCGGAACGTCTATATAAAGATGAAATCTTTTATTACGTTCTGTACGGCCAATACTCGATTTCTACTCGCAGTTATGTTCAAACTCGAATTCCTCGAAAAAACGACGACTCACCTGGTAGTTGCATCCGAAAGGCTCGAATCTGTCGAGGAGAGCGAGAGGCGTCGGGTTTCTCACCCACTGAATCGCCTGCCAATTCGTGACGATCCAAACGTCGTCCATGGCAACAATGGTGTCGAGGAACGAGATGAAGCCTTCCTTGTGATGGGGCTGAGTGAACCAGGCGGCGTGATAGAACAGGCCGAATGGAGCTCTGGGGAAATGAATATAAAATTTCGCGTCAGAAGATAGTGTCTTGAAAAGGAGACAGTTTTCGATTCGACGCGCGTTCGAGTCATCGCGTTATATAAGCTTATCGAACAATGTTCGTTTGCGAATTGAATGCAATGGAATTCGATGCGAGGAATATGACGGGCGCGCTTAATTTCGTCGTGAAAGGTCTTAACGAAGTATCAATGGGCCGGCAAGATTTGCAGTTATTGTCGCTCGACATTGAATGAGTGTCTCGAGCGCGAATTTTTCACTTCTGTTTGCATGTTATTAAACGGCACTTACGCCGAGAAGGAAAACGAATTTTAATCCAGATTGATGGAGAACGAAGGAGTTACAATGTTTTAAATTTCAACTTTCTACGAATGTAAAAAAATATTGCTTAAGGCAATGTCGTTTTTATGGGGACAAAAACGTGTTATGTAAGGAGGCTTTTTAAATTTTAGATTCGCGAAAAGCTGTTGCACTCAAAATAGTATTAATTTAAAATGCCAAATTCAATTGTTTTAAATGCTTTTTAGCTTTATTATTGAAAGAAAATATTTATTCTTTCTTTCTCTAAGTAGGTAAAAGGTTCGGGTATTTAATGTTCTATTGTGACGTCATTTAAGTTTCGCCATTCATCATTTTAATGTCGTTCCGTTATGACTTCTGAATTATACTTTCTTCGAGGTAAAATAATTGATGAAAGAAGATTTATAAAATATTCTAAATTATTATCAATAATTAAAATGTGAAGTGAAACCTATCTTTAGTTAATAATATAACAATGGTATAATAAAATAAATTTAACGTTTCTTTGTTAGATAAATGCGTAAATTATCTTTTTTCCACAAACTTAATAATTATTAACCTTATCTTATTATTATTAGTTGGAATATGAAGTAGATAACAAAAATACTTCAAAGCAATTTAATACTTGTTTAAATATAAATTATGCGAAGATTTTCTCTGCAAGAAATAACAATGTTTCAGCTGTAATATTCCATTCTCTTTTTAAAGCTCAAACATGTAATAAACACTTGTCAAACTGGCGAACTTTCCAATTTAAAATGACTAAAAAAAAAAGAGAAAAAAAAAGGCCTCACCTGTTGGTGGTGTAATGTCTCTCAAAGTTCTTAATGAGCATCTTGTAAACGCCGTCGGGGGTGGGCGGGTTGCTGCAGGCGTCTCCCATGGAGCATCTGCCGCCGTTGAGGTCCTGCCACATGACCATCGGCACCTCCCAGAGTCCCGGGTACGATCTGGTCGGGCAGGGCGGTATCATGCAGTCGTGGAAGAGCTTGTAGTCGAGGGTGTAGGGCCAGCTGGGCGGTCGGTTCTCGTAGATCGGCATCGACGAGTCGTAGGTGAAGTTCGTGTCCCAGAGCATCTTGAACATGTTGTTGCCGCCGACCTGCCGGTGGGTGTTTTTTTTTTAGCCCGATTCGTTCGGCGGACGGGGAGAATATTTCGAAGGGGTGGAGGTTAAAAAACGAAGGGGAGTTTTCGGGGCGGAGCTTCGGGTTAAAAAAAATCGTTGGGGTCGATATTGGTTAGGGGAGGCTGGGCGCTGACGGCTGGAGTCGAGGACGTTATGGTTTTTTACGATGTGTTTGGAAGGTCTTTTGATCGGTCGGTATTGAGCGAAGATGGATTGATGCTGTTATAATGTTTGGTGAAAAAAAGTTGTAGTCGTTGACTATTAATCATTGAACGACCGGAACGTTGATTTGAACTGCCAATAAATTTCTTGGGACATAAGTATTTAATACTTTTTATTTTATTATATTTCTTAACAGACGTTATTAATAGCTCAATTTAGTTTGATGTATTTATTATTCGCAGTAAAAAGTTGTCTGAAAAATGTTGCGAAGAACGATTGTGCTTCGATAATTGTGATCCACGATAAAAAAGTATCTTTAAATATTTTAGTCAAAGTACTCTATAATTATTATTCAATTTCCAAAACGAAAATGCAACCGTTCCTTTACCGCGGCACTCGAGCCCATTAACCAAAAACCGCGCGCGCATTGTTGCCCAACAATCGCGCTCGCCGTCATAAATTTATACGCGACATCCGAAAAAAAAGGCGAACCTCGCCAAAGGAGCCGAGAGTCTTATAAGGCCTCCGCTGGAAGCGGCGGGCGCTCGAGTTTCACAAGCAGCCGATCGCCTGCACCGCCGGAGAACGCATATTCGCGTTTTCGCGCTGCTCTCCCGCGCTCTCGCCCCCTCGGCTCCGCAGCTTTTTGCAAATTCCCATGAGCCGCGTCGATCCTCGCGGTGTCATCTCTTTTTCACCGAGCTCTCGCGGGCCGTTGCAAAAGCCGCGGCGCGGCGGCGCGAGCGAATTTAATCGCGCCGGGCTAATAACCGGCTTGGGAAAGTCGCGAGGCGTGTCGATTAGTAATGCCGGGGTTACAGTTTCGCGCGCGCTTAGACTCTTGCCCGCGCCGGGAGATGACGAGGCTGCTGCGGGCTATAGGTTACGTCGCCCCGGTGCGATTCGCCGGCTTGTGCAACGGCTACGGGGAATATAAGGATTCGATTGCGGCGTGCCGAGAGCGCGAGTTTTTTTTTTTGGGCCTCTCGCCGCGCGAGCTGTCACGCGTTATAATCGTTAATTATTTTGGGGAGGTGATTTATGGGGTAATTTGAGAACCTATAAGCTTTTCTTTTTTTTTTTGGGTGATTATTGGTGCGAAGGAGAAAATTGACTTCTCAAAATTGCCGCGTTGGCGGTGATAAAAATGGGAATTTCCCTGCTATTTTGGTCGAGTGGTAGAATTGCAAAATGTTATGTTTGTCAAGTATTTTATTGTTTTTTGCCTCTAAAACTTGCTCTTATATTTTCATCTTTTAAAAAACGCGAATTAATCAAAAGAAATTTTCAATTTTACGGTCTCCAAACACCCTTAATTATTGATCACCAATGAAGCAACGCTTTCTCAGACAACAATGTACACGAAAACCGATGCATCAGACTCTCGGCACGCGAGTCTACGTCCAATTTTTCAATTAACGTCAAATTAAAAGGATTTTTTATCCGAAGGTGTCCCGAAGCGAGCCGGCATTAACTCACTCGCGAGGAGCACATAATTTGTACTTACCGAGAGGAAAGGAGCTCTCATTCCCCTGACATCCTCCAATTTAACACCTCCGTAAGCGGAGAGGATCTCCCGTTGTCCGGCCACCTCGCGCGACCACTTTCGCTGCGAGAATTGTTCACCAAAACTGTGCCTGCGAGAGTCGGGGAGAGAGAAAAAAAAAATGAAATGCATTAAGCTGCGGCCATTACACGTAAGAACCTATATATATACTCGACGAAAACGGGAAGTCGGACTTGATGGCTCGGCATAAAATCGTAAAACCCGAGTTTCACGATTCGAAAGTAATATCGGATTTGTGTGCGTTTTTCAAGTGCGGCCTCTCCTGCTTTATTTATTAGTTACGAGCCGACGTTTGAGTTATCTCCTACACGCGTCCCGCTCCGTTTTTCCGAGCTCGACACACATTTGTCGAACGGGCCGCTTATTGAAATTAGAAATCTAGAAAAAGTAACTTTACTCCTCAATATCGAAAATGCCAATGATAAATCAGCTGCTCCGACAAATCTACAGCGCGATCGCCGTTCAATTAGCATAAGACAAACATACACTCGCGCGAGAAGAGCCACCGTCCGATTTCCCGGTCGACGTCGAGCATATGCCATTTTCTCTCTCGCAAGTGCGCGCACATCCACACTCTCCCGCGCGAGAAGCACGCGCGAATCTCGATCGCGTGCGAGATCGAACAGCGCGGAGATCGCGTCGAGTTAAGACCCCGGCTAATTTGTTGATTCATCGCGGATCGCCATCGGCGATGCGCGACGTGCGCCGACTGCCGACTCTCTCGCGCTTCATGCTAATTCGAAACCGTTCGACGGATTCCGCGAGGAAGGTATATAGAGGTGCATTCTGATAGTGATGGGTATCGGCTCGAGTTCGCTTCGGCGATTTGGCCTGCTTGAGAATTCGGGAAATTCGAGAATGTTAATTGAACGGTTTATCTGTTTATTTTACGCGACGGAATCGGTACCGTTATAAGATTTCTCCGTGAAAATTGGAATTTCCTCGTTTCAAGCGCCGTATATATCTTATTCCGACTAAGCTGTCAAAGCAATCAAACGTCTCGAGATGCATAAATGTCAATGTAAAGCCGATAACTTATTTTTTCATCGACGTCGACGACTTTATCTCCGTCAATAAAATCGAGAAACATCATATTTCCACGAGCCAAATAAAAAGAGGACAGTTCGAGAGAACGCACCGTGCACCGATATACCCGCTGCGCCTTTATTAACGACGGCGCGCATTGGATACACCAACGACAGACGTAACGAGGTTGCATCGCAAAGTACAAAGCGTAGAACAAGCCGTCAGAGTGAAACGTACCATCACCGCATGAAAAGTATACCCCCTCGAGCACCCACACGCACACACATAACACACAGAGAGCGCGCGATAATATAATGCAAGACACAATGAGAGGTGCAGAGGGGCCGATTGATTCGTCTTTGCACGCCGACCAGATTGAAATCTACGTCTCATTTAGCCGCAATTATATGACTGCGGCACGTTTTCCTTTTCGCGGCTAACGTACGTGCCGGGAATGAAGCAGCGGATCCGCTCCTCCGCGTCGCGGAGACGCGAAGCCGATGATTTTATAAATGCCGCGATAATCACCCCATCAGGCCACCGAAGGCCCGACGATAAAAATTCCTCGAATGACAAGTTGCATCGAGGTGAGTCGGGAGGCGGATTACGGAGTCATCATCGTAGTTTTTAACGTCGCCGCTTGAGCTCCAGGGTGAGCTTTGTCGTAGTTTTCAAGGCTCCGCGCGAATTATCGCGACTTTCACTGCGTGCTGTTGCTCTCGGAAAAAATATTTTGCGCGCAATCGGCCGTGACTGGTAATTTTCAGAAGCGCGAATTTGCGCGAATTATCTGTATCGAGTATCGGCTGATTTATAGGTTTATTATCTGCTGGAGCTATTATGAAAAAAAATTGCGATGCAATTTTATCTCCTAAATCATAAATTTATACTCTGTTTTTATGAAATTGATGTGCATTGTTTTTACAAGCAGTACGTATAAAAGAATAATAAATATTGCAATAAATTATTAAATAAATGTACAAAATATTATATTTAAAAAAATAATGAGATGGCATAAATAAAAAAAAATATAATAATGAAGTACTTACGAAAAAAATACATCTTCCTCGCTTTATTATAACAAGTGCAAATTTTTATTCAAACTGCGAAAAGGGTGCAACTTTCATAATAACAAAAGCATAACAGGTGCATCGAATTTTCACTCTCTACGTAAACCTAAACGTCGTTCTTTCGATTTTCTAACAAACGAGCCATGCAGACCACCAGTAACCGGAGCAGGTTCGCAAATCAATCGCAGTCGCCGAGACACGCTCAATCGTTATACGCAGACACTCGGTGCAAGCCCCAACAAGCCCCCACGAAACAGTCCCCCCTCAAGCAGCCAAACCCCAAAAGCGTGCAAACGATTAGAACATATGCAAATGAACAAAAAAAAAATTATCATATGAATCGGACTGGCTCCTTTGCCCTCTGGAATGCCGGCCTCCTAAAACTACTTACGAGACGGTGTGCGAGGCGATCTCGTGACCGGCGGAGTACAGGTTCTGCACCTGGCTGTAGTCGGTCCACTCGTGCGAGACGTAGAACGTGGCAGAGATCGGGCAGCCGTTCGGGTTGTTCCTGCCCTTCTCGAAGAGGTCGGCGTAGAGTCCCTTGTTGAGGTCGTTCACCGAGTCGTCGAAGGTCAGCAGGACGATCTGGGGTATCTCCTCGGGCAGGTACTCGCCTGTTTTTTCGTCGTCGGATTGTTTTTTTTATACGTGAAGGTGAGTGATTGAGTGAGTGAGGTGGGAAAGAGAAAGAGAGAGAAAGAGAGAGAGAATAAAAAAAAAGATAACACACAGAAAACAAATGCGTTAGTGCTGCTTGGCACATGTATTAGTATCGTGTTGTGGTGAGAAGAGAGTATAATGTAAGCGCAGGTCCGCCGAGAGAAAACGCGCGTCGAGCGACACGGCGCTTTTTCTCCTTTCTTTAATAAGCGAACTTTTAACGCCTCGCTCGCGCGCATATCCATATTCTCTGGCAGGAGAGAGAGAGAGAAACCGCTGCGGCGGCGAAAAGTTTCCCTCTCGGCGGACGTGGCCGGATTATTCAAACGGTGGGCCGCCTCGCGCGGACGGTCGGGCTTTTTCGATGCGTAACGCCTCTTTGTTTGCTCGCGGGGCTGATTTAATGTCGGCGCCGGGCTTTTTGCGACGGACTTTGAGGAGGGCGGCTCTATATCTGGACGAGGCGTGAATTTTGCGTAATTTGCGCGGCGGCGGCTCGTTGCGATGATAATGGAAAGCGCCTTTTTTCCCGAGAATCCGCGTAAATCTTCAAAGACGCGTATAATATGCAGATTCGCTTTTAATGGAAAGTGAAAGAGGAAAAGTTTAAGCGAACCAGCTGTCGTACTCGTTTTCACGATACAGTTTTAAGACAGAGGCAATGAATATACAAGGTAGATTTAAACATTTTTCGGCAGAAACTTTTTCCGCGACTAATAAGCTAATTGCGCGTAATTAGAAGCATAATTAGAACGGTTCGCAAACTCATAAAGCGTAACATACTAATTATAAGAGACGCATAAAAATCAACGACGGGCAAACCGCCAGCTTAAATTTAATAATTCCCGATAAACTTTCGTCCGACCAAAAGCGTCGAAGCAATTAGATCGCGGCGCAACAAATAAATTGAAAATAGCTCGTTACAGAACGACTCTTACTTCCTCGCAAAAAGCCGCGCGGCCTTCCATCTCGCGCGAAAATTGCGATTCGAACAACACGCCCAGTCCGGATATACGAGAGAGAGAGCCTTACGCATCGAAATTTCAGCGTCGAACCGATCCGCGAGACGGCCAAAAAAAAAAAACAAATCAACGTCCCAAGGAAGAAATCAAGTGTGCTCAGTATATGCACACGCATACATATCTGGCCTTCCGGCCGGTCGATCAAAGTAGAGAAAACGAACGCATAAAGACATCAGAAATAGCAGCGGCAGCAGCAGCAGCAGCATAGCTCTCCTCCTCCTCCTCCTCCTCCTCCTCGACTTCCGGGCTCGTGGCGGTCGGTATTTATATGCGCCGATCCCCGATTTCGCCGCGCAATTATATCGCGCTCGCTCGCTCGCGCGCGCGCCTGCACTTCCGAGAGCGGTAATTAGGAAAGGCGCCGCGCGGAGCGATCGCCTTGACCGCCTCTGCGATGTCGGGCACGTAGGCGAGAGAGGCGCTCTCTCGCCGCGGGAAAGCGGCTCCCGCCGGATTTTATTAAACGTATCAATTTGGAAGATTGAACGGCGGGGGGAAGGGTTACGAAACGCGGGAGAGAGAGAGAGAGAGGCTAATTAAGGAGCTCTTAATTAAATATTTATTGAGATATATAGTTTAGACGTGATTGATTAATCCGGCAGCGCCGAGCGCATTGTGGGATGTTATATTGATTTGGCGATACGGGGATTTCGACTTTCTTGGTCGCTGACGGAATGCATTAATGACTTCGTCGGAAAGTACGCCGTAATTCATTAATAATGCGAATGCCACTATAGTTATAAGCAACGTTTTTATGGTTTAGATAAACACATGAAGCAACATACGATATTACACATTAAAAGCAGCGGACGATATATAAACTTGATGAAATTGGCACGAAAAAAGCTGCGTTAGAGAACAAAAGCAGCAACAGAGAGAGAGAGAGAAAAAGCGAGAGCCTTTCGAAAGCCTTCGCGATTATGGGTGTCCGATCGGCTTTCTTCGAGCCGGACCGATCGATATCGCCCTTTAATGAAGCATTAAATCGCGGCGTGTCGATCGATCGGGGATGGCGCTCGAGGCGAACGGGTTCCCCAGCTCGCTCGCCTCCCTTTGGCGGCGCACTTGCGGGTTATACGCTCGAACGCGGTCATTTTTCGAGAGAGAGAGAGAGAGAGAGAGAGAGAAAACGTTACGTCAATAAAAGCCGCGTGACAAAATCGCCGCGTCTCGCACTGATTCTCGAAACGAAACGGAGGCTTGAACTTTTGCACAATCCGCGCCCGGGGAAAATCGCCGACGGAATATATTTCGAGTAGCGACCGGCAGCTCGCAGGTCGGTTCCGTTTTAGAAATTCGTATACATTGCGCTCGACGAATCGGACGAAGTATCCTTTCAAAAACGTATATTCTCGCTCCGCGAAACCATCGGGGAAAAAAAAGAGGCGCAAGAAGACGCTCGCGCGTTCAGACTTACGAGACGGTGTGCGAGGCGAGCTCGTGTCCGTCGGCGTAGAGGTTCTGGACCTGACTGTAATCGGTCCACTCGTGCGACACGTAGAACGAGGCCGAGATCGGGCAGCCGTTCGGATTCTTCCTACCGTTCTCGAAGAGATCGGAGTACAGCTCCCGGTTCAGATCGTTAACGGCGTCGTCGAAGGTCAGCAGGACGATCTGCGGCGTCTCGTCCGGCAGCAGACCACCTAGAGTTATTGGGGCGTCGAAGGATATTTTGCGAGTCGTGCGTCTGGCCACTGCTCGAGGCCCCCCCTGAATGAACGGGGGGGCCAAGTACTGGCACACGAGTCTATCTCCTTTTGGACGGTGGGGTGTTTTCTTTTTTTTGTTTTTTTTGTTATATGGTGGGATTAGAGGGAAATATGAAAGAGAGCTTTTTTGCTGGCTCTTTTATATTTTCAATTTGCAGTGCTGAAAATTTATTTTTTGCGATTCTACTTTGAGAATCGTACGTTTTATCGTGGAAATAAGTTTTCAGAGTGTGTAAGCTTAACCTACAAAAATTAAAAGATATGTTACGTAAGAGTTGGAAATAATGTGGCGGAGAGTATTCTTAGACGTTAAATCTTGTATACGAGCATTAATTCTTACATTTCGCTTGGAAGAACACGCATTGTTTCACCACTTTACCCCTCCCCAAGGGCCAACTTCTCCAGGTGAGAAATTTTCAATTAGCTTAAAAAAAAAAATTGCCTTTGAAAAATGTAATTTAACGAGATCCTTCTTACTCAAGCGACCGCACAATCTCCCACAACAATCGTATACGTCTCACCGGCATAAAAATATCAAAATTACTATCCTCTCGAGAGAGCGAGGCCATTTTTTCCCCCCCTATTTTTCCGCGGAACCCACATTCTAGACTCCGAAACTGCCCGCGGAAAAAAAGATCGCCCGCCAATTTCCGGCTCGCGGAGCAGAGGCGAAGGTGAAACCCGCCGGTACGTAACGAGCAAAAAGGCCTGTATATATACTCTCTTCGGGCGGTTCCTCTCGGTTTCGCCGACGAAACGGTGCAACGAGGGCGAAGATACGTGCAATTAAATTCATTAAGGAGGATTTTTTCGTCGACTCGTTCGCGGTGCATTACGTCCTCTCCGCGAAAAAGGCTTCGCGCGGCATTATAAAGTTTTTCGAGGCGCAATAAATCGAACCATCGATCGCCGATGTGTTGTGTTCCTCCGGCCGAGAAAGGAGAGCAAGGCGTTCTCGTTTGTTAGTCCGAAATGGGATTTTGGCCGTAAACGAGCGTTTTTACTTTTCAGTCTCCTCGATTTCGGTTGCGTAATCACGAATTAACAAATAAACGAATTTAGGCGGCAGCGGCGATAAAAAGCTCGTCGATTTTGAAAGTCTGCCGATTTTTTCGAGATTGGCAATTCCGAGATCGGCAAAAACGCGCGAATAGCCGTTGTCAACTCCGTCGTTAAATAAATAATATTTACACTCATTTACATAATAAACTTTCTACTTTCCGTCCGCTGAAATATAATAATAAACTACCCGTAAAAGAACATAAATCCATAAAATTTAGCCCGACGATCCACATATAATATATCTCGAAGCATCGAAAAAACTTTCATCGCGCGCATTAACGCGGCACCCGCGCCGCCCGCGTTTCTACAATAAAAGCCGATAAAAGCGAGCGAAGCCCGCGGAGTATACAGTGTGTGCGGAGCACCGAAAAAACTCGCGACTTTCCCGGAGCGAATTTTTTCCCCGCCGACCCGCGGAGAGACGTTATCTCCTCGCTGGCGATTTTGAAAGGACTCGCGATATCGGGGCCCGCGATCTCCCGTTTAACCGACCGCCAGAGCGAGAGAGCTGATAATGAAAAGCGCGTTGCGCAACGTGCCCGAGCTCTGTGTGTGTGCGTGTATGCGCCGATCAAGTGACAAATTTAATTGGCGCGAGCCACCGGATTCTTTGATATTCCGTTATTGGGAAGGACTGCGGGGAGGCGTGTCTCTCTCTCTCTCTTGGCTCGCAATGGAAAGTTCGCTCGGCGAGTGACGTTAATTAATAGAAGAGTTGCTAATGGTGTATCGATCGAAGCGCGGACTGCCTTTTCATTGTTGCGGCCCGCCGCTGGAGCCGAGCGATTTTGATCGAGCGATTTAGATAAAGTGTATCATTATCATTGTGCTCGAAGGGGGGAAGCTGCGCCGTAAAAAGCGATAAGTGTTTTCGGTATAATTGAAAGTCCCTCGGATCTCGTTATTAATTAATGGGTTTCTGTCGGAGAAAAGCGTAGATTTATTATTTAGATTGTATTTAGGTTTGACCGAAAAATTTTTTTGTTCAATTTTCCGTTGTAAGTAGAAAGTTTACAGCAGAGTGAATTTAACAAAACGAATTAATTCGTTATAAATTTGCAATTGAGATATCCCTCGAAAGCGTCGAATCCGCCACCTTCCACGTCCATCTTCCACAAACGGAGATTAAAACAAACCTAAAACCAAGAAAGCGCCGTTTCTCAATCTAATTACAGCTAACTCCAGCACTAAAACCGTCGAACGCCCGTCGACTTCCTCCATTCCTCTACCCGCAGAGCACCGAACAATGAATCCGGATAATTGCGCCAATAAAACCGTGAATTTCGAATCGTCCCCTCGCCGCGTCCGTAAACCGGCGCTCTAATCCTCGGGCCTCCTCTCCCGCCGAGAGGCGCGAGATATTCCCGCGCGCTTGCGCAACGGCACACTGTCCACTCCCACGCGACTCCGAATCAGCTGTTCGCCTCTCGCGCGCGCGCGCACGTGCCCGAGTTATTAGAATGCAATTTCCACCCGCGCGCGATCGCTCTCTGTCTCTCTCCGCGATCGCTATCGTTCTCACAGTTCCAGAGGCCAATTATAACGCCGAAGGACGAAGGACACACACGGCGCCGCGCTTGCGAAATGCCATCGGAGCTGCCTACGTGCCGCCGGAATTTATGAAAGCAGCAGCAGCCGCCGCCGCCGCCGCGGGATCGAGATGCGAATTCTCACGCGAGGAAGGGCGGGAAAATGTAAGGATGATTTTCCGACGGTGCGTCGGCGCGGCTTACATTGGGGCCCGACTTCGTTTTAACGCGCTGGAACGAAAGTTTATTGTAATGGGTTTTCTCGGAGTTTTTTCGTTATGCATTGTGCGAATGAGTTAATGCAAATCACTTCCTTTATAACGGAAAACCGAATCGAGGCGCCGTTCCATTGCTATACGTTGCATAATTGCCGCGCGGCTGTAATTTTCGAGAATTTTATTATTTATCCGTATAGTTTTAGCTCGCGAGTATATCTCGAGCGCCAATATTTCACGAGCTTTTAACAGTCGCAAGATCCGGTATATTGTTGGAAACTTTTTCTCCACTTCGTCGGGGTGAATTGAATTAAGCGGTATATCGTATTATTAAAAGTATTAATAATTTAAACTTTTCACTTTCGCTGCGAACGATTACGAGAACATGTATTATTAAATTTACGATCGCCTTTAAAAAACTACGTCGATGCTCTAAATTGAATCATATATTCGTGGTAAAATTAATCTGATTTCTCAATTAATTAGGCCGCTAATTATAACATTTTCTCTTCTAAATAAAACCTCGCCGGCAATTCTGGCAAGGCCGCTAAAATGGCCGAAAGCTCGTATAATACCCGAGTTATCGTAAAATTAACGGTCGATCCCCGATTCAATTAAAATCCTAATCGCCTCCGCGATGCCGCATTAAAGCTCCCCCCAATGTTTCCCTCGTCAGCGAATCCGCGCACCTCTCGGTCCGATTAAATTCGACAGCTTTAACGATGCAATTTTAGCGGGAGTTTTTTTCCCCTCGTAAAAGCGCCTCGCGTACGCGCGTCATCGACACGTATATATACGTGTTCCGTTAAACTTCGTCCGATATCTGTTTCACTTTCGAACGTTAGAGCAGCGCGGAGAAAGTAAGCCGCCGCGGCGCGCGTTCGAATCGATCGTCAAAATCAACATTCGGAAGGCGTTCGTTTTTTCCGTGCGCGGAGAGCCTTTTCTTTTTTTTTTTCCGAGGTGTCGATCCGACGGGGGCTGCCTGACGCGGAAGTCGTGCCGCCGCTTTGTTTCGGAAGTGACGCAAGGAGAGGCTTTAACGAGCCTCCCATCGAGTCTCTTTATCGGCTGCTGCTTTCGCGCTGAGCGGTGATTGATGGGGGGGATTTTCAGGGCGCCTCGATGGAAACGAGGCGCGATTAGAGGCTCGATCGTTAGATGCCTAATCAAATATTAGCGGTTCGTCGAGCGAGTCGACGGGATATATAATATATTCTTCGTCGCAGGTGGCGGAATCGGGGTGTAACGATCCCTGCAGTGCTCTCCGATCAATTAGAAATTTATCCCGGCCGATATCTTTTCAGCGGCGAATATGCCGAGTACGATAATGTAACGGAGAGCCGAGATTATGATCGAGCATCGAGATCACGGGCTTACATAATAATTTTACGCGGAGGATTAGAAAATGCACTCGGTGCGCGTTGTAAATTTTGTAAAGCCTTTATACGGCTATTATACAGGAATAACGTACGTTTCAATGTCTCTCGATTTAATAACGTGGCTTTTAAAAAGCCCGGCGAAATTATTCCCCTTAACGAGTCGTTGCAAAAATTGCGTATTTATACATTATGCATTATTAGCCGCGAAAATCGAACCCTCATTACTTGGCTTTCGAATCGGAAGAAAAATCTGTTGTTAGACACGTAATTTTACGATGCTCTCCGATACGGATCTTTTCCCTGCACTCAATAAACTCGTATTGTGATACTTAAAATATCGCTTATAATTTAACTCGAAAAAAAAAAGAAAAAATCCCAGTTTCCTACGAGCAGCGGCGGCGAGAGAGGTAATAAAAACCTTTTGAATAAGAGAATGGATAGGCTCGCGACCGATTTCTCACGCTGATGATCTATAAAATTACCCAGATACAGTTATATATCCTTTCGAAAAGGAGACGACTGGTGTGCACCGTGTGTTTCGGCCGGCCGACGCGAAGAAAAATTATATGCGCCGCCGTTGCTTCACGTATAAATAATAT
The DNA here is from genome assembly GCA_900474385.1 of Ormyrus pomaceus. Lineage (NCBI taxonomy): Eukaryota > Metazoa > Arthropoda > Insecta > Hymenoptera > Ormyridae > Ormyrus > Ormyrus pomaceus. Next base: position 70,749 of record UCOM01000185.1, read on the forward strand.
TTGCACCTCTCGGCGCAATGATAATGTCACGATCGAGTTCTCAAGAGCGCCTCACGCCTCGGCCGATAGAATCTTTTCCCCGCTTTCGACTTACGTGTGAATTCCAGAATTTAAAACTCAGTGTATACAAGTCACCTTCTGCGAACACCCGGGGCGATTAATCTAACCCACATTGCACAAAAACCCCGAAGTTGTACGTTCGAAAGAAACGAACGCCCAATGAGCTCTCTCTCGCCCATTACTTCCAACTCTCCGCGTCAGTCGCTTGGTCAGAAATTCTCTGCGAAACGTACCTGGAATCTCGGCGCCTCCGCAGCTGCAGTCCGGAAGGAGGCAGACGTCCTTGCGGCACTTGGCGGCGGGCTTGTCGGGCTGCGGGGTCGGGTAGATGGGGGCGGGCCTCACGGGCGGGAAGCGGTAGATGTCCACGAACTCCTGGACCTTGGAGACGATCTCCGTCGAGGGCTTCAGCGTCGGGCGCAGGCGTCTGAGGGAGGAAATGGAATGTTTTTTTTTTTTTAGCTTTCGATGCGCTTTGGTGTGGATATTTTCGTCGTCGTGCCGTTCGCGAGTCTTTTCCTCGGAGTGGAATTCGAATTGGAAAGGGATATATACGTGGTCGCTTTTCTTTTCGGGCTCGAGGCCGATTGAATAATGAAGCGCACTTCGTGATTTTGGCCGTAAGAGCCGTTTGCCCGTTACGTGCTTTGCTTTAAATTGAATAACTTTTGTCTGGAGGTGCGGTTGATTGTGTACACTTTTCGTGTAAAAGTGGGACTCGCGGGGGGGAAAGGCATTCTTTTTTTTCATGCGCCTTTTCGATCGTGCGAAAACGGTATCTGTCGTCGGACGTTTTCGACTGATTTTGACGCGGGGGAAAATGGGTGATTTCGAAACTTTGGTTTCTAATTGTGAAACTCTGATAAAAATCTGAATGTAGGAACTAGATAGTTAAACAGTGCCGCTATTAATAAAATGAAAACGCTTGAGTGATCTAATATTTCCGAAAGTTTCGAGTGTCTGCGATGTGTGACGTATACAAATGCCTCTGAGGCACTTTTAAAATTATGCAAACGAATTTGAATTATCGTTTAGTTTAATGCAAACACAATTAAAGTTTGAAAGTGGCGTTTTATGCTCTCGAAAGTCGAAAGCACGGAACAAACATTATATACTCTCGACGATCGTCGATTATTTTGTAAATGAAGAAAAAGTAAGTCCTCTCGCGAAACCGATCAACCCATTTGCAAAGTGATTGGCTGTCAAGCCGGAAATTTCTATCTTAATATACAATTCCATATTCATATATAAAATAATATTTTAAAAACTTTATTATCTCCACTAAATCGCGAAGGTTTACAAAAGTAATATCGCGCCGTGAAATATCGCGCGCAATTCCTATGCACGCTCCGACTTTCTAAAAGATTTTTTATGGCTCTCGTCGCGTTATACCGCGACGGGGCAGGTTTTGCATATTGTCAACGCTCTTTTTACATCGACGCATTAAATTGAGAGCTGAATTTCCGTTAAAAAGAAAACTTTCGTATCCCTAAATCAGCCCCCAACTTACTGTCTTTCAAATATACATCCGAGCGGTCTGTCAAGGAACAGAGACTCGTGGAAGGCGGAGATAGCAAAAAGGTACTTACGGTGGTGCCGTTCCGCGATTGACTTGCTGGCGACTCCTACTGAAAAAGAAGCAAATAAAAAAAAGGCATCATCAGGCGTCTAAAGTCGGGGCGTTAAAGACGGCCGTTAAAGGCCGGCGGCAGCCGGCGCCGATATAAAAGCGCTTTCAGCCTCTCGGAGAAAGCGGAGGTCGCTTCATAAACACATCCGAATTGGGCCTCCTTTCTTGTCCTCCTGCGTAATTTACGCCTCTCTTAGGAGGCGTACACAGGCGCACTTGACGCGCGACGCGTACACGCGCGTGTATTCCGATTCCGATAAAGCGAGGGCGACCTTGAGGGCTCGCCGCTTTCACGCCTTTCATCTTGCGCGCGCGCCGATCGCGTGCATCCTGGGATTGTATACGTGTGCGCGAGGGATCTGATTCGGCTCTTTTTCACCGAGGAGTTTGAAATTGGGTTTCTGACCGCGCGGTGACTTTTTTTTTTGTGAAGGTTACCACCGACGGGACAAGTTTTTTTTTCGACTTTTTTTGTCTTGCTTTTAGGTAAACAAGTGTTATTTAATGTTGTTTTAAACGATGTATATTTTAAGCGTGTAATAGCGAATAAAGTCGTTGGATTATTTGGTTTATTTAATTATTTAATTGCAAGAGTTTAATTTGTTTGGTCACTTTTGTATAAATATTTGCATTTAATTTTGAAAGATCGTTGAACTTCGACATTATAAAATTCGCAAAACCGAACGAGCAGCGAGAAATTTTGCCCGAAGATTTAATGAAAACAAAAAGTCACTCAAGAGCCAGAGTAATAAATGATATTTTCAATATGCTTATACCGAAAACGGCGAAACTTTTTGAGCTGTAAACTTTTCAACCGGCGGATTTACTCGTTCGAAACTACGGTAAAAGGCTTTTAAAACTTTTCCGAGCCCGCTTTTAAACTCGACGTTAAGCAGGCACATTGAACCTCTTTACAACCGTTCTATTTTTTAAATTCATTTTCACTTTTCGATATGCAGTTTAATTCCGCCGACTTCTCCGTGGCTCCTCTTTCCGCAAACGAGACCGTCCACAAATCCATCCGTTCATTGGCCAGCTTCATTTATCAGCTAACGAGTATCGATTTTACCTTGGCGGAGCGCTGGCGGAGTAGGAGCGAGCGGTGGTCGCCGGTGGGCTCTGAGTCGTCGTGGTCAGCGGGATGAAAGTGTCGATTATGGCGTTCGGCGTTGTCACGTGGACGACTGGATGGCTGAGGACGTTGGGTCTGCAAGAGAACGAACGTCGGTGTGAGGCTTCAATGGACGAGACGCGCCGCGCGCGGCGTTCGATTTTGAGCCGTCAGAGCTGCCCCTTGTAATTTTATTTAAAAAGCCGAGAATGACGGTAATTTGTTTCGGCGCGCGAAAGAAGGCGGAATTATACTCATCTTCTCTGAGTGAGTCATTGATTGACTGAAATTGCTGCTTCTCACTTGGGCTTTGACGCGCCGCCTTTTTAAATCTGAACGCCTCGATGATACTTACTTGTAAAAAAACAAGGCGAGCATTCGCTTGCACGAGATGTATATAGAATTACACCGATATTATGTCAAAAGTAATTAATCCGAATCGGCGGCGATTAAATGTCATAATCAATGGGCCGACGTGGAGTGTCGAGATTTACGTAATTCGTGGGGCACGAAATGTTTAAGCCGAACGCTACCTCGAAATTTTCCGTCTTGGATTTACTGCCGGCAAAGGACGGGAGACAATGCAATTGGAGCAATGATGCCCGCCTCTTACGCAAGAGTTGCAGCGTTCCTTTTTTTTTTCTTACGGAAAAAAAAGATTAATTAGTTATATATAGATCTGTTTCCACCGCCGCCGGAGGAACGTAATCGTTGGCTTAATTTCGCGTTCTGTGGTTCAAAAAGGTTAGAACCGCAGAGAGTTGCACTTTGATACCATCTAGCTTTTGCGAAAGAAATTAGAGAGAGAGAGAGATTGCCTTCTTTTTTTTTTGTTCCTGGGCTCTCATGAACGCCAGCCGACAAATCATATTTTTCCCCTGCCATTTCAATTAAAAAAATATTGTTAATTGCCCTTCGCAATTATATAAGAATGCCGCTAATGATCACTTTTATTGTGAGATGTAATTAGAAGCGATTCCTCCGCGTTTAGTTCGCAAAAAATTAATTACTAAATTATTAATTACTGTGAAACTCTAAAAATTTTATACCCCACCGAATCGAAGCATCGAAAACGTTACGAAACACACCGCTCGGAAAAAAGCAGCGACGTATACAAGATACTCTCTTCCATTGGACGTCTTCTCGAGGCAAAATCTCTATATAAGCTCCACTTTTCATTCCTTTCATGCGCGCGCATTGGAAAATTAATAAGAAACGTCTAATGAGGATTTATATCCTCGGATATGCCGCGGCTCGATAAATTCAAAACGAAAACCATAAATATCGCCGACTTTCTTGAGGCGGCTCGCGCAATTTTCCAGCGCGTCGATCTTATTGAAAAATCGAAGAAATCTCGGCCGGTCGCCGAGAGAGAGAGAGAGAGAGAAAAGTGCGCATTACAATAAATGAATAATGAATTACCTGAGAGATTGTCCCTCGGTGATGCGGAATTTGTTTTTGCTGATGTGCTGCTGGAATCAGAAAGAAAAATATATGAGCGTCGTTCCTCGTTAATTATCATCCTTCGCTCGAGATCGTTGCCGCGAAACCGTCGGGCGCCGCGCGAAATGATACTTAAAATCTTTATAGTCCGGCTATTAAAATATATTCCTCCTTCGAAACTCGCCGGAAAGCAGATTTCATTTTTCGAGCGCGCGACTTTCAAAATTGCCAACAATTCACACAGCCTCTTTAAAACGACCCCGTAAAATATACAGTTTTCAATGCCAGCCGAAGCTCTCGACGAAGATTACGCCGTGCACCGAATAACCTGTTACCGCGCGGCAATCTCCCCGAGCGGAAGTGGCGTGTAAAACACCGTGTCGGCGCGCACCTGATTGTCGTAAATGTCATAGTCCTGAATGGTGACGTCCTGGTTGAGATTGTACTTGTCGGCCTCGTGAACGGCGACCTTCTTCGGCTTCTGCGAGAACGGCTTGGAGCTCGGCGACACCTCGATCCTGACGTTCTGCTGGGTCTGCTGCTGGTGTTGGGGCGGCGGGGGTGGCTGGATCGGCGTCGAGTGGTTAACGGTGTACTGATTGTAATCTGCTGGGGGACAAAAAAATAGATGATGTAGCTGCGATGACTCCGGGAAATTGTCGCCTGCTTTGCTCCCCAATGAAGTGTGAAAAATGCGCGCGCCTTTGGCTGATTCGGCGGAATTCTGAATAGTCACTTTCTTAATTGGAGTGGAAGCGGCGGAGACTTTCCTCGTCGGTCTCGTTACGGAAATGAATTAACGAGACGTCTATATGGAGGTGCTTTTTTTTTCGGTGGACGATTTTTCTCTTTGGTAGAGCAAACAAGATTAGGAAATGGCCGCGCGGTGAGTTTCTATGGGATACGGTGATATGGGAGCTTTGTGTTTCGCGTAATTTTAATTAAATAAATATACTTTCTACTGGGATGATGATGCAGTTAGCTCGAGTGTGCGCCGTTTTTTTTTTTAAACGTCCATGAATATGCAAGTAATACAGAAAGTGATTATTCCGTCACGCATCGAAAATTATGGAATGAAACGTACAGTGTTGGGAGTAAAATTTTCCCGAAGTTTCAAAACGATTCTCGTGTTAAAATCGACCTGAATGCAATTCTTATTATTTTGTCGGCTACTCGTACCTGCAGCGAGTAACATAAAAATAAATTAATGCATAATAAGCCTCGGTAAATTAGAGCGTAAGGCATTGCTCTTAATTTCGCCTTTTCCCCCCTGATCAAATTAAACGACGCGAATGAATGGTCGCGCACAATGCGGTTATTAATGCTTAATGATGGAAGTCATGCTGCGACCGATGAATCTGTATTGCGGCTCTCGGATATTTTGCCAGCCTTCGTTTTATTAACTAATATTTGCTTTCTCCTCTTAGCCTGGAATTTTTCGGTTCGGTTTATATACACTTCAAATCCGATTCGTTGCGCGCGAATGAACGTCCCGGAATATTGCGGTAATTAAAAGAGTTATTTTTAATACACGTTGTTAGTTCTTAATTAATATTATGCAACCCGGTTAATTTGAATTCTATGAAATATGGTATATTTGTCACTTTAATGCGACGTCGTTTATCAATATTCAGCTTTCGTGTCTGGAGTTTAAAATATTTATTAGGTCCAAAAGGTAAATAAGACGGACATTTTTAATCAAGGTTTTTAGTGCTATTTTAATCGAAAGATTTATCACATTCTTTTTGGACTATTTCGTTTTATGTAATTGTCCGTTAGGATGATGTTTTAAATACGCCGAGCGTCAAATTTATGCATACCTGAATCACGTTTAATATTTTCAAAATATTAAGCATCTGTCAATCAAACTCGAGAAACTTCTTTTGGTATTAACATTTTTCATAAACGCGTCACGAGAAATACGGAAAACACGTCCGGCAAATAAATCATTGAAATGCTTAATAAATCTCTCCCTCGTTCGCCAATTATCCGCAATAAAAGTAACTGACAAAGCCAATAAAACGTTCGTCCGTCCTGATTGCAATACTTAAAAGAGTTATAAGAAAAAATGCATATTTAACACTCAATAAATAAGAACTTTTGATTTGCAAGCACCTCCGTTAAAGCTCCGTTCGTTCGCGTCTGCGGCACTTAAAATCAAATACATTATATCGCGCATCTGAATTTTCGAATCTCCTCCCTGCTCGTACAATTAACGAACCTCCGAGGAGGTATACATAAGGTCGGCCGGTCTTTCAAAATCCTCGGCAAAATTAATAACCCACATATATCAGCGAGGTTAATAAGCCTGCGTACCATAAACTCGAATAGCGATCGGTAATAACCGTCGCTTATACGACCCCCCCGTTCAAAGGGCCTCCCTAGATAATAAAGGCCACACACACACACACACACACACACACACCCGGGTGACTTTCTCAAAAAGTCATTCCCAGATCGGAGAGCTCTCCGCTCTGCGCTCCTTTAGAAAGTCCCCGGTTACGTAAGTGGCTCTCGGCGCATTTCCAAAAAAATCTAATCAAGATTTCTACAAAGCTTATATTTCGCATCCTTACGTAACGATTCCGTATTAATTTCGCGAGAGAGTAAGAGAGAGAGCCTCCGAGAGCGAGAAAATACATGCATGCAGAGGCAGCCCGCCCCATTGTGCCGACGTACCGTCGTCCTTGTAGATGGAGACGTCGTCGTCGTAGATGGTGTAATAAGGATAGCTCTGATCGGGCTCGCTGTAGAACGATTTCGAAACGACCGGCGCGGCCGTCGAGGCGCTCGCCTTGGCGACCCTCTGCGGCGACTCCGAAGACACGCTCCTGGAATAAAAAAAAATGTGAGGTTTATCGACGCACGAGCTCACCTGCCGCGTCAGCTGATCGCCGCTGGTGCTCGAGGCGTTTGGACAGTTTTTAGATTATTCTCGACGGAATGTTTTGATCGATTTCTCGCGGTGTGGATGTAATTCATCAATAATGATTAGGAGTGCACTGATACGTAAATAATAAAAGTCGTAATAGGTTAGAAAGAGGTTCACTTTGACAGATACAAGATAATGCTGATAAATGTAAAAATATGTGTTAGGCTTGATAAAATTATTTCTCAAGAAAATTTAAGTGTAATTCCTTACATAAAACTCGGCTCGAATCGTGAGAAATCGCGTCAAAATCTCACGCGAGAATTTCCAGCGAAGAGTAATTGAGAACTTTATGAGTTTTTATGAAAGAAATGTGACATCACGCCCATAAAAAGCAAATAACCTCCGCGATAAATTACTCGCGATAACCGAAAATCTAAAACTGCTTCCCCCCTCCGACCGGCGCTGTGTAATATGATTTTCAGAAAATAAATATAATATCCTGACATAATGAACCTCGAAAAAGAAAGTCAAACACGAGCTTGCGCTTTCCCGTCCGACAGCCGAGTTACAAAATAAAAAAGGTCTAAAAAATCTGTTGCATTAGCCATTTTTGCAGCGGTGAGCAGCAGCAGCTCCTGCCGCATTCATCATCGATCGAGCACACACACGCACACACAGCCACTAACCTGTAATGAGTTTCCGTCTGGGCGCGCGAGTTCACCAGCCTGTCCTTCTCTCTCTCCTGAAAGTGGAAAATCGCATTTATCATCGGGCCGGCCATAAATTCTGCAGGCGTCGGCTGCACCGCCGCCGCCTCGCGCGACGCCGCGCCGCCGAGAGCCGCCGGCGAAAATTGCCCGGCATCTTTCGAAAACTCTCTCGCGTGGCGGGAGGACTCGCGGGGCAATTTGCGCGCGATGCGCGGCGGCGTTTAATTGCGGCCGCTCTTTCAAGGAGTGCGTGCACCTCCTCCGATGCGCCGACGGGGGTAATGAGAGCCTTGAACTTAATTTATTACCGAATTTGCGCGCCGCGCTCGTAATTCCGGAGTGTAGCTCCGCGGCGTTATATTGACTTCCGCGTTGTAAAGGCCTCGCCGGATGAATCGCGCTGAATTTTCACGGTTATTTATCGGGCCGTTTAACGCGCAGCTCATTAAACGCGGCGGGGGGATAAAAGTTTCGATTTTTGGAGGGAAAGTATATACGTGTAAGAAATCGCTGCTGCCGGTTCGTGCGCGCAATTTTGGCTCGGGGAAATTGCGCCGGGACGTTACAGATTCCATTACTTAGTGTCAGAGATCATGAAATTGATAATTTATTGGATTTCAAGTTTCTAAATACTCGTAGCTGCGAGCTGAAGCTTTTAATGGATCGGTTAATTGAAAGTACACGTAAACTTTTCAACGTCCGGCTAATAAACTTTCCAGATAAAATTTCAAAATATATACACTCCGAATTCCGTTCGACGCGAGAAAACTAATTCACTCGTAGAGTCTTGAAACTTTTATTAAAAGTAATCTTCGCGAATATCAATCGCGTCGGTCGAGAAACTTTATTCATTTGTATCGACTCTCAACCGTCGAACAATGAAAGCAACAATAAAAACATAACAAGCTCCATCAAATGATCAATCTACAACCGCTCGAGCTCTCAATGCTCTCCACAATGGCAAAATAAACATTAGAATTGCTTTCGTAAATAGCTCGGGCAGAAAATAAAAAAGACCCATCGATCCACATGCAGCGAAATCCTTTCCTTACGATCCGGTCTGAATTTAATGAGCCGCAATTTGTAGCCCCCGAGCATCGGTATCCCCCCCACGTCATCGAGCGTATTACACGGACGACAGGCGGCCCCGCAGGAGGAAGAAGGAGAAACGAAATCGAAATCCGAACGTCACGAACAGTTACGTTGCGGGGCTAACGAAGCAAGGCACGCGCCTTCGGCGCGGGAAGCGCCGAAGAGGAGCCGCGTTTGCTCTCGATTTTCTCTCCTCCTCCTTCTTCCGCTCGGCTGACGTCACGAAGCGGTGTGCGCGGTTCGAGGAGGTCGGAATGCTTTTCTCCGCGGGCAGGTTTCGCTTTACCCTGGTATGGTCGCTTCGCGAGTTTGTTTTTGGTTCATTTTTGCTGGATTATTACGAAGCTGGCATTGTTCTGATGGTGTAAATATTTTCAAAGAATTTTTCGCGAACGTTATGACGATTTTCGCTAATTAAATAACTGTGAATAGAACGAGTTTAGCGTAAATTGTAAACTGGTTCGTTCCGTTTCTTGCTGCTGCATCGTAATAGACACCGTAATGAGTAGTTTTCGTGAAAAAGGTAAATTAGTTCGGTAACGTTTCCTGTTTATGGGAAAAACAAACTACTTTACTTCGCGGCTCTAAACATTCAGTTCAGTAGCTTTGACTTATTGAACTTTGGTAAAAAATGTTACGTTGGCTCGGAATTAAAATTTAATAAACGCAATACGCGTTCTAGCAATGTAAAGGTCAAAATGTGGACTTCGGCGTTACGTCTTTGCTTCTCATCTCGAAACTCGTTTTCATAATTTTATGGTCCTTGGTCAACGAGTCGTCGTGGAGGCTTATAAAGAAATTCCACAATTTCCTGCCACTTGAATGACTGAATTATGTTATCGATATTCTGCCGAGGAAAAATGTTATTTTCAAGAACAAACTGATTATTACACGTGTAAACTTGTAAAATGTTATGTTCTTCATTAATTCAAAGGACGTCAAGGAGGTAATTATTATTTTCGAAATTATACGAACAGGACGCTGTAAAATAAAATTGTTTCTCTTACATTTTACGAAGAAAAAAAGTACGATCGCGGAGAAAGATTAATGACGAGTTTCTTACTTTCTGATTGAAAATGTGAAAATTACATGTTATTAAGATCGATCAGTAAAAGTGTAACATTTAATAACATTATTTAATCTACGTAAATTCTTACGTATATGGTATTTAAATTCAATATTCATTTTAATCGCAGCTTTTATAGCTTATAAACCCGGAGAAACTAGTAATTTTTTATTGCCCAGTAAAAAATTTCGACACCAATAAAAGGCAATATCAACTTGTAAAGAGTAAAATCACTTCACCTTTAAAACCCCTTCAATCCCAAAGATTAAAATCAACTTTCCTCCAAAAGCATTCTTTCCTCCCCCCTTTCCCGAATCCAACCGCCCCTCAACTCACAGTGATGATGTTCCTCCTGAGGCCGTCGCGATCCCTGGCCACCTGACCGACGGTGGACGGCTGGCCGCGATAGACTCGCTGCTGCCGGTCGCTCTCGATCTCGGAGGCGGGCTCGTACTCCTCCTCCGGCTGGTAGCTGCGCTGGGGCGGCTGACGGTGACGCTGCTGCTGGAGCTGCTGGCGCTCGGAGATGGAGGAGGGCGAGACCGAGGGCGAGGACACGGTCACCGGGTGCTGCTGCTGGCGCTGGATCGTGCGCTGCTGGTGCTGGTGCTGCTGCTGCTGCTGCTGGTGGGAGGCGCGCTGCTGCTGGGGCTGCTGCTGGTGCTGCTGCTGGATCGACTCGGCCTTCTCGGCTCTGGAAACATTGGAATTCGGCTGGTTATTGGGTGGCGTGATTGGAGCTCGTTTGATAGTATACTTTGTATCTTTGTTCGAGTGGATAATTCGAGCTATGAATACTAATGCGCGCGTGCTAATGAAGCGTGTAAAATTTATTATTCGAACCGGACAGTTACAGAGATAATTAAGCGCTTTGGAACGAGAAATGCTTTGTGGATTATTTACGCCGTCGAATATCCAAACATTTATTGCAGGCGAAACCGTAATAAAAACATTTTTCAGATAGCCGAAGTTTCAATCCCCGACTTTCTAGCATCAGGATTATTACGCTTATCGTCCGACGACTCGAGCGGCGCAGCCGCGGCGCGAGATAGCGCCAATAAAACACGGGTAATTGAATGAAATTTGATTGGGATCGGGACCGGTGTGCGTTCGGCTAATTCACTTCCCCGCCGGATTAAAAGCGCCAGTCCCGCAAAAATGAATTGGCCATACGTTCACTCTCGGGAATGCACAGAATTTTAATTGCATCCCGGCCCGAGCAGCGCTTTAAATCTCTTGCCGGTCGCGCGCCGCCGCCGATTCAAGAGCCCAGGATGTACTTGAAATGTATACGGGGAGTCGAACCGCAAGGAGGCTCTTCCTCGGTTTTCCTCAAATTGGCGCGGTTTGCGCGGCTCGTAAAAACTCCCCGCCAAATTCGCGCGCCTACCGGTCGGGATTACCCGCCTCATATGTATGTGGGTATGCTGTTCCGGCGCAGGAGAAAGCGCGAGAGTGAAAAAAAATAAGCGCGCGCAAAAGAAAAACGAAAACGGCGGCGGCGGCCGCCACTTTTACGGAGTATCATACGGGCCGGTTTTACGTAAACTTCGCACTCCCCGAGAGAGAGAGCCTGCCATTTATATCCGTCGTGCCAGTTTTCCGGCGAATTATTTATTAAGGTTAGAATTCGCGGTTAAACGCAAATTAGGCCTGCGTATATATCTCGTGCGCCAGACGCCATTTTTCCCGTTGGGTATATTAGTTAATTGTTTACGATCCTTAAGGATCGTCATTACTCGCTGGAAAATCGGCCGTAAGAAACGGACGTCTGTCGAAGCCAATGAACCGCGGACAAAAAGACGGGACGCGATTGAGTCGTTACGTCGAGCATTATGCTCCGAACATATATCGACGTATACATATCGGATTATGTAAATAAATAATCGCTCCATTCGCCGGAGGCTCGTGCCGCAATTAAAAGCCCGTTAATCGACGCTAACTTCTTATCGCGGCTCTAAATTCCTCGAGAGCCGATCGTTATGGTTTTACGAAAATTTTACAATCATAATTCACCGAGTCTGTATCATTTGGCCGGCTATTAATCCGCGGATTAATAATCGTGGTAATTTCGGGGGGGGATATTTGCGCAACCGCTCCCTCGCAGGTGTCGGGATCGTGTTTCGTCATTTTTCGAGGAGAATCACGCACGCGAGAAATGATTAAGAACGACCTTAGGAGCGCAAGAGAAGGCACGAGAGAGCCAGCCGGAAGAGTTTCTTCATTTTCAGCAGACCGCAGAGAGGCGGGTATAATGAGAGTCGCGAGATAATCAGCACCAGAAAAGGGAAAGGACAACGCGCGGCAACAATTTCGTGCCTTTACGGGGCTGCTCTTTATACCGTCGTCTCTGAATCGAATCGCGCTCGTTGAAAATCGCGTTTGAACTCTCGAGCGGACAATAAAACGAAAATGCAAGTAAAATCGGCGCGTACTGGATCTTGTACGTTGAACTCGGCCGGGATATATAATTCTCTCGAGGGAACTTTTAAAAATCGGCAGACACTTTTACGCGACTCGCGAGTGCCTTCGTAAACGACTCTCCGCTCGTGGGGGCTAATAAGGCCGCATTTTTACAATTCGCGTATATCGATTAGCGAGTCTCTGTGTACAGGGAAAACGCGAGAATGATCGAGAGCAGAGAGTGAGAGAGAAGTGTCCGGAGCAGTTTTCGCCTTGGCCCATAAAGTCCGCCGTTAATGACTAGTTTAAAAGACACTTTTTCGCCGCGGCTCCGTAATTCGGACAAAGTTTGTTACTTTCATAAATATTCGCGAGAACCCATTAATAAATTGTCCGTTGTTACTCGCTTGCATAATGGGAGCGCGGCGGCAGCAAAAAGGCAGACGCATTCTTCGAAAATTATCGAAAATTCCGCTCGGTCGCCGAAGTCGCGGCGTTCCGCGGCGCGCGGCGATTGTCGGGGACTCGCGCTTTTCATTCCGGCCGACTGCCGTTCCGTTTTTTTTTTCAATGCGAGATCGCGAGTCCGAGCTGTTGGCGCTACGGTCTCTGCGTTTCGGCTCGAGAGTGTGTGTGTGTGTGTGCGCGAAATTATTCAATAACGCGGGATCGTAACCGCGGAGTAACAATCGCGAGCGCAGAAAGGTTGAGTGCTTTAGATTCCTGCGACTGTTAACCTGGATTTCGCGCTTTTTAGCGAGCTGCTGCCGACACCTTTCGGTCGTTAATCTTAATTTGATTACCGGCCAGTTGAGCAAGGTTACTTGAAAATGAGCTGCCCTTGTATTTACTCCCAAAGTTTACTAAGATAGTTTGCCTTTATTAACCAAATAGGGAAGTATTGATAAAACGATTAATAAGAGTTCCGTCGCGCAAAGCGAAACGCCACCGTCCAAAACCCAACGACTGTAAACCGCATTTTTCATTTGAAACCTGCAGCTCCGCGACAAATTCAAAATTGCCGAAACGCTTACTTAGGCAATTGGGAGCGTTCTTGGCGAGATAGTGTCGAAAGCCCGAAATTTCGCGAGCTCTCTCGCGCTCGCCGCGGCTCTTAACGCTTCGGGAGTCGCGCGGGATGAAAACCGTTTTCCGAATTCGGCGGCGGCGGCGGCGGCCGTTGCTCAAGGCGCTTTGATGATGAGACCTTGCGGTTTCAATTGTTCTTTTATTATTTTCTTCGCAAGAGGCGCAGAGGCGCGCGCGCGCGCGAGTCGATTTCGCGCCGCGAAAGTATCTCTCTCTCTCTCTCCCTCTCTCGTTTTGCCGTTTCCGGTAGCCGCGCGCAAGCGACGCAACTCGCCGCGCTGCTCGCGGAGGGGTTTCGACATCCGAGAGAAGAGGATTTCCTTATCGTTGATGATTTTCAAGGGGGGGAATTTCATGCGAGATATGGAATTGTCTGTGGTAACGGCGGTAGACCGGTGAACGGGGAAAGTCGGTACGTGCCGTTTTGAATTTACAAACCGTTTGGAGCCGCGCGTTTTCGAAAAGCTCTCCACGCTCGAGGAAGTTTCGCATTCGGTGTGCAATGTAGTCTTTCCATTAATTTTTCTAGTTTTCTACGGTCGGTTGCAGCTAAAGTCTCTTTGAAGCGACGAACTCTGCGTAAAATTCAGCATTTCTTGGAAACGCGAAGATTTGGGGGTGAAAGAACTATACAATTACGTTTGCCGCAACGTCTGCTCAACGGTGCAGATTGTAGCTAACTGACTCTTCTAATAACGACTTGCACGAGTTGTTCTTAAACCGCAGGCGTTTACAAATTTCTTTGGGAGAAGAAAAGAATTTTTGAAAAATGTATTATAAGTTTAGGCTGGAATTTTAATGTAAATTTCGTATACTACATCTACTTAACTCACTTTTACGCAATAAAGGAAATGCTCTGCGAGACATTAACGTAATTTTGAATTTACAGCTCGAATGTTACATAAATTTTACCCAAGTACCGGTGATTTAACAATTCGCAATCCTCTTTAAACACGGCATTCCGGCTGAAAAAGTGAAATTACCCCGAAACTTTTACCAAAAGCGATTTTCGCAACGGTACAAGAAACAAGTTCACTTCCGGAACGACTAATCCACTCAAGGTTCCCAAAAACTTGACCTACTGCCCGTCTAACGGAAGGCTCTCTCTCGCAAGCGTTAAATGTGTGGCAGTTAGACGAGGCAAGAAAAGCGGCGGCGGCGGCGCGTCCTTCCTTTCCCGCTCCTCGTCGCTCTTTCTTTCGCGAAAGACAGGTAGTAGTGGGTCTTGGTGTGCGGCGCTTGACGATTAGCTCTCTCGCGCACAATACACGTTAATGAGCGCGTACGCCTCGCTTGTGTGTGCGCGCTTGCTTAACCTCGGGAGAAAACTTGCACAATGGGACTCTCTTTTTCGATTGAAGAGGCGCTCTGTGCGTGGAAAAGCTGAATAAGCTGCTCGAGGACCAAATCGTTTCGGGATAATTGGCTAATTTAGCGATCGACGTAATTTTATTCAATTTTATAATCATTTTTTCTGCCGAGGAAATAAATTAGAGAAATTTTTTTTTATGGGTACTTTTTGAATATTGTACATTAGCTTGTTTTTTTGAATGAACGACATTATGCAAGGTAACAAAAGAATTTTATCGAGGAGGGGTTAATTTCTCTTTAAATTACCAGTGCAATCGATAAGAAAATTTTACGCGTGGGATTGCTTTTACTAAATGAATTAGTCACGCGTTATTCGTATACGTGAATTAAAAGTTTTTATACAAGTTTTATTTGTGCTTTGTAATTAGAGTAAGCCATTTAAATGAAAAAGATTTAATTAATAAACGTTTTCTTCAATGGAACTAGACGCCGACTTGATTTTCTTTTGTTCTGCCCGACGAAGAAAGATTGCAATTAACGCGGTTAATCAATTTTTTTATTATCATTATACGGATCCTTTTAAAACGTATCCTCCAGACGTAATCGGTGAAAATGAAATTTTAATGAAACGCTTTAACGCTTGATTTGATAGGTCACATATATTAAGTGCAGCTCTCGCGCGTTATTATTTTTCACTTTCAATTTTCCAGGGAAATTTTCTGAAAATTTCTACGCGCGCAGCTGATTGCTTTTAATAGACGGCGTTTAATGAAAATAAAGGTAGCTTTATGTAAGAACAATCACGCCGAAAGTTTTGTAAATCCGTTTTGCGCGCGCGGAATTCATCAGTTTCTGGCAGTAAAATAATGTTTTCGGATTATAATCTCCCGCTAATTTTCTATAAACTTTGTATAATCATCATATATATATATACGTTTTAAAATCCATTAACACGTCCAACATTTCGTAACTTTTGGCAAAATAAAAAAAACCTTAATCGTTTGGAAATACAATCTACCAATATAATGCTATCTCAAAACAGAATTTAAAAAATTTTCTAATTACGTAAATTCTATTATCCAATAAAATTTACTTATACAGTTGCATTGCTTCCCAGCAAATCTCAGCGTGCCGCCGCTGCGAACTGAAATTTATTAATATCAATCACGCAAAATTACACAACGACAATCTCTTACGCATCTTCTTATCCAATTCCGCAAAGATATTTCCATAAACCAAAAACCGTTCGATATGTCGACGATTGATCATCGTCGTTAAATATAGACGGGCAACGAAATAAAAAAAAGCGCATTCTTATGTACACTCCCGACATAATTAATTAACCTTACGCAATTCCGATTTCACGCGGGGAGGTGCAGTCGTCCGCGGTCTGGTACAGCTCACCGGGCCGAGTGATTAATCGCCCCTGCTGACGCGCGTATCGCGTTATGCGATGCGCGAAAACGCCGCCGAAATATCACCCCGGCGGGAAAGTTCGGACGAGGAAGCCGATATCCCAGCTGTGAGTCTGATATAAAGGATGAGTCGATTCCAGCGCGGGTTTTAACGTCGGCGTTTAGGTAATCGATCGGAGATTTAGGCGCTGCGGAGGAGAGGCAGCTTCTGGCGAGTTATTATGTAAATTGTTCGCGGTGGAATTAGTTGTACGGTTTGTTTATCGACGCTGCGTTCGATTCGTTGCGTCATGTTATATGTTTAGGTAAATTTTCGAAGGGTGTTGAAATTATTGCTCGTTGCCGGGGATTTTTATGGTTTCGAATGCGCGATTCGAGAATTAACATAATGTATGCAAAGTGAAAAAATAAACGACGTACGATTTTTCATGATTTATAGAAATGTTAACTTGAGAAGTAAATGGTCTCGATAGTGCACAGTTTTTTTTTTTGACGATTCTCAATTCGTGGGCAGACCGTAAATATTTAGCTAGATTAATTGCAGGCAACAAAAGTGAGCTTTACGCCAATAAAACTAAAGCATTAAATTTTTTAAGTATTCAAATAGAGCTGTTTTGCATACGATATCCTGTATCGAGACCATAAATTTTCGAACGTCGAGCGCTTTAGTAAAATAAGTCAATAAACCGTTAGCTTATATTCGCCGATCGATAAACATAAATTAACCCGCTCGATCATTGCTCGAAAAAACCGACTAAAATTCTTATAATTGTCCAGGATAATTTGTTATTAACTAATAAAGCGACTTCGCCACAGCCAATATCGGCGACCGACAAAAATATTAATCCGCTCCGCGGCGTCGATAAATATTTATCGCCTATATTCTCGCGAGTCAGCGTTTAACTAAAAAATTCTTATCTCCCATTTTTCGCAATCACAAAAGACAATAAAAATACCTCCGGCTCGCACACCCACATATATGGCGCGAGTGCTACAAAGCGGCTCGCCGTTACATACGTTCTCAGCCTCCGCGGCGCGCAGATCAAGTCATTAAAATCCATTTTATATATTTATTTACCTTTCCCCCCGGAGAGAGAGAGAGAGAGAGAGAGAGAGAGAGATTAATCGCCACGGCGAACGAGCGCGGCGCGAGAGAGCGATTTTTCAGCCCCCTTTTTCCGCCGACTTTTACTTATGCAAGACTCACCTCTCAAGCAGCGGATCCTCGTCGATGTCCTTGGCGGCGGCGTTGTTGTCCGGGCAGCCGACGTTTCGGGGCCAGTCGCACGTCTGCAGCTCGTGGCTGGAAGCAGATCAAAGTAACGGTTAGTTAGACTCGGCTCGCGGATATTTGGATCAAGTGGATGCACCGCGCGGAATTTTTATGATGTACGGAAAAGTGGTCAATTGCCGGGTATACACATCGATTCGAGGTTGAATGCATTAATGCGCGGCGGAATTTTCGTTTTGCGAATGCAAACCCGGAGTTGGCTAATTGGCGCTGTTTGATTTGCTCCTTTCTGGAAAAATGCCGCTGAAGTTTGAATAAGTAAGCTCGTCGACTGTAAGCAGCTCTGTATGTTTATTCTCGTGGGAGGCTGTTCAATTAATAAACAAAGACAGTGGGTGTGTTCGGTTTAATGGACAAGAGCCTGGCTTGACGTAACGGTATGGTATAAGTAATCTGAAATGCATACAATACGTGTAACGTCTGGCGTTTTCTTTCTCTCGCGTTTAGAAATATGCATAAACACGCATCACGGAGCCTGAACGTTTTTTTTTTCCGCGGCGAGCTCGGCTTCTGTTTTCCAAATGCTTTGTCGTACAAGAAAGAGTACAATAACAAAGAAATTCGAGCTTCGAGGCAGTTATCGTCGGTAATAACGTTCATTTTTAAAATTGCATAAGCTCGTATATAAACCTACCCGGAATCAATCCCGGCAGGGGATAAAAATTAACCGCAATTATACACCTCGTATCACACATGTTAATTTGCATTAATTACGTTCAAGTATCACGTGATTTTTTTCGCCTCTCCGATTACGCGGACGTTAACAAATAGTCGACGAAAAACCGAAGCCGCGGCGGTGTCGTCGACCTCTAAATCCGCTCCTCATCGAGAGAGAGAGAGAGAGAGAGCCTCGCGTAAAAACTTCATTAAAACAGTTTATTGCGATGAATTCTGCGAAATCGTCGGAGCGCGGAGTGAAAAATTTCAAATCCTTGCCGCAGTTCGCTCGGCCGAATTAAAACTCCGCTCTCCGGCGCGCGCGTCGCGTTGCGCAACTCCGCGACGGCGCGTATGCAGTCGAAGTTCAATATTCGCAAGAGCGCGCCGGCAAAGCGCGAAGCCGCTAATCGGCCGTGCACAGGCGCGCGCGCGCGCGCAGAGGAGGGCAATATTCTCTTGCGTCCGTCCGAATATATATCGCAAGGAGCCGAGGCCGTAACGCGCAATTACTCGGGCAGAATTCGCTGATTTAGCGATTCCTCGCCCGGATGCGGCTCGGATTTTCGACGGTGAAAGTGAAGCGGGGCCTGGTTTTTTTTATTTTTTTTTTTTTATTTGGGAAGGGAAGTTTTACGGACGGTGGGAGTGATGTATTTATGGGTGGTTGGAACGTGAGCGCGATGCTTTTTTAATGAAAGCGGATATTTACGGAGATGCTTCGGTGTAGATTTTAATTTGACGTCTGAGTTAATGATTTTCTGGTCGAGATGTTTCGGCAGCGAAATCGCGATAAATCGAAGGCAGCACATTATGTATCGACCCAAAACTGTTACTTTTTTGATGTATTTACGTACTTTATAAAGAGTAAATTGTGTCATAAAAATCATTAGCTCCTCATTTATTACTCGAGCATTATTTTATATACCCGTTTTACTTCGAAAAGAAGTTAGGTCACGCGATAGTTAACTTGAAATTAAGCCTTCAATTTTACCAGACAAAATGAATCGGAATTAAAAATAAAAAAAAAAAAAAAAAAATAATAAATAATTTATACGAAAACCTCGATCGATTAAGATGTATTACCGATCGCTAAGTACTTATGACAAGGCACACAAACTTATCGTTCGTGGCATAATTTACCGAGGAATAAACATTATGTACGCCGCAGAAGCGGCGACTTTGCATCGTAACACGCGAAGCATAAATTTTTGTGGCTCCATTCGCGGTCCTTTTCGGAATAACCATCATAATGTATCGGTCGTAAAAGAGGAAATTAATTATACTGCTTCTGGGCATGACACACTTGTCGGTATCCTGAATACGGGATTATTAATAATATTGCCCTTTTGACAATTGTTAAATCGACTGCTGGATAAATCGAGCTAAAAAAATAGGTTGTATAAGAGTAAGGCGTGCAGAAAGTGGCTTACGAATTGTTTTGACACGCAAATTCAATAATACGTTTGGTAACGCCTTATAAAAATAACGTGCTCAGACTAATTTCTCAACGTCTGCCAAGAAAATTCGTGAAATGCGTAAATAAAATTTGCACAATCAAAGGTAAAAATAAAGCTGCCTCCTTACACACGAAAAAACGATTCCCAAAAGCGATTCCTTCCCACGCAGCGCAAGAATTATCCAGCTTCGCCCAGCCCAAAAACTGCCCGACTCGTCGACTACATCTCCAACCGCGAAATCGCCTCGCGTCACATTTCACCCGTTCCCCAGCAGCAGCAGCGGCTCTCGAAAGCAGCGGCCCATCGTCCTTCCTCCTCTCTCTCTCCCCGCGGGGGCCTCTCCGCTTCCTCGCTCCGTCCCGCTCTCGGAAGTCTCGGGCGCGGGCGAACGGAGCTGCGCGCGCCGCGAAATAAATCAGCCGCGCGTATTTGGAAGCGCGAGCGGCCGAGCCGCGCGCGCATTGCGCGGGCGCTCATGTGCGCACTTATCCTTAATTGGATCGGGCGCGAGAGCTGCAGTGCGTCCGAGCCGCCGCCGCCGACTTATCGCAACGGATCGCCCGCGAGGTTTATGGCCTGCATTGCTGCCGTTGCTGCTGCTGCTGCTGCTGCTTTGGCTTCGGGTGACCGAGGCGTGGTCGAGTCGATTTTTCGAAGGCTGTCGCGAAAGCTGCGAGAGATAGATGCCGGGAGCGAGATAGAGAGCCGGGTTTTTTGGAATAGCGAGCGAGAGAGCGGAGAAATGCGGCTGGTTTGCTCGGGTGGCTTTGGATTACAGGAAATTATCGGGAGCAGCGGAAGGTTAGGTTTTGTTGCCGAGCTGCTAATTATGGAATAAATTGAAGAATGAGTGGTATTATCTAAAATAATGTAAGCTATTTTTTTACCCTGCGAGTAACGTATTAATGCAGTAAGATTCAACGTTTACAGACCGGATTTTTAAAAAGATTTAATAGTAAACATGACATCATATAGCCTAATAACAACACTTAAAGTTTCACTTAAAATTAATGAATCATTATTTATACTTAAGTAATAAAAGCAAATTACCGATTTGTAATTTCAGCGCGGGGTAATAAATTAAAAATTATTATTTTAAATTGATATAAACTGCAGTTAAAAGTCGCATAAAAGCTCGCGGCACCATTAATAAACCGGACGAAAATCAAACTCCCATAAAGCGCAATTACAAACTCGCCCGCGAAATTTATTCGAAAAGAAAGGTCAATTTGAGAAAAAGAAAGAGAAAAAAAAAACGCATCCTTGATCATTGTTCCAGCAATTACGATTCTCATTTCCAGCCGGCTGTCCTTTACATTCCTGGCCGCCGAGCCGCGAGACAGACTGTGCGTGCTTATGCTCGCGATCTCACGAATCTCATAATGCAACAATGATCCTTGGGAACCGGCAGAGTCCGTATTCTAAAAGTCTATTTCTGGCCGCGACGGCGGCGGCGGCGGCGGCGGCGCACATATAATCCCGCCCGCACTTTCGATTCGCTTTTATTCGCGCGCACTTCCGCGCGCGCGCGGCGCTCCGCTCAATTTCACTCCGCGCCCGATTCGTTACGTTCTCATTATCATAGAATGACTCATAAATAGTTGTGCGCGCCCGCTTTTTATTCCTATCCCCGGTCCTGTACGTTACCCGCGCGTGCATCTCGCGGCCGCGCTTCGCGGGTAATTGAAGAGACGGAGAGGGAGAGAGAGGAAATTTCGCGGAGTTCGGCGTAATGGGCCGCGGTCGTTAAATTCGGAGGTAATTAAGGATATATTTTCCGGAGCCGCTGCCGCTGCTGCTGCTGCCGCGCGAGGCGATTCCAAGTGGAGTAAAAATTTTGATAGGGATTTTAATTTGATGCGAGTTTTTTGCCCCCTCGTTTCCGTTGCGGGCTTTTATGGTGGCTGGGAATTGAATCTGGAGATTCGGTTCGGGTATTGGGAATGGATCTTCGGTAATGCGTCTAATTGCAGTGGATTTTTTTTTTCCGTTTCGTAAGTGGAAAATTACGATTAGCTTTTAATACTTTATGAAATTTGCAAACAATGACTTATAGATATCTATTGATAACGCAACATTGCAAGAGAAGATAAATGATTGAAACATGAATATGCAAAAAGGACTGCTAGAAGATTTTTTTTTTTTCATTTCCTTTCACTCGCAATGTCATTTCTTGCATTTGACCCGTCGGGTATTCTTAAACATATCACGAGACCGATTTCTGGGTTGGATTGTATGCATTTCCCTAATTATACGCGCAGCTGGCCACAGCCATTGAACGTGCAATCACATTACGTATCGAATACGTATAAAAATCGAAAAAAAGACGCTTGAGAATTCGTCGTTCTCCTTAATCCGAAGAAAAAGAAAAGCAAATAAATAATGTCAAGGGGGTATTTCTTCTTTGGTCGCCGAGATCGAGAGTTACTTTCATCGGTTATATGTATTACTAAATGTATACGAGGCGATGGATATCGTGTAAGTATTTATGTTCACAAGTTGAGGCGTACTTTTTCTTAAAAAAAAAAAAAAAAAAAACTGTGTCGGAAAAAGTGTTCACATTGTGAAATATTTTGGTACGCAATTCCTGACATTTATTATGGTTCTTTTATTGCAGTCTTTATAAAGAACGTTACGTGCATTGTACAGCATTCTTTGAATCTTTTAATCGAACTTTTATATAAAATTTTATAATGTTGCGAAAATTTTGAAATTGAGGATTAATTCTATTTAGATTTGAAGAATTAATAAACCATCTTTTAATCTCATTGTTTTAATGACGGTTATATTATGATAAATTTAAAATGTTTGTAATTGAAATATTTTATTTGAACACATAAACAACAATTAATATAAAATGTATTCAAACGTTTTTGAAAAGTAATCAATTTGAATCATCATCATTTGAATAATTTGAATAAACAAACACACGAAAAAAAACCCATATCCCAGACAAATCGCCGTTTCATAATTCCAAGCTTATTACGTATCTCGCGCATTATCGAATTTCGCATAATCATTCGATAATTCACGAATAAATTTATCATTCCCATAAAACTCCAAACAAAATCCCCACTCCCCAAGCCACTTGCTCAAATCCACATCGCACCGCATTCCTCAAAATTACCGAACGCGCCGCTTGCGAAAGCCCGAAAATTTATCTCCCATTCTTCCCGCCGCCCTCGACATCTCAGCCCGTCACCGGGCGATCGTCCATCGAGCCCGAAATTTATCGGTGCAATACTGACCTGTACATGAGACCTCCGGTGCACGACTCGAGCAGAGCCCCGCCGAAGACGCAGACGTAGTACTGCGTGCAGTCGCGCGGGTGCGGGTAGTAACCGAATTCCTCCGGGCACTCGAAGTCGAGGCCGGCCGCGTTGCGACTCGCCCTTGGACTCCTCGGCGTTATCCTCTGGCATCCTGAAACAATGGAACGAGGCGCTCGTTAGTCTTGCCGGGAGATTGTCATCTGTTGTTGTATATCGATGCTTTATTGGATGCGTTTTCACTTTGGGGATTCGGAGGTTGAGGGAATGGTATATATAAATAAATAATTATGCAATTTCGAACTGTTGATTTTCTCGGGGGTTAGATAATACGATTTCGCGGAGGCATTATGCAAATGAGGTAACTCCCCTAATAAGTAATTTGCAAAACCATCCGAGCCATTCTCCCGCGTTACGCGGATCATTGAATTTTAATACCTCATTCCGCGCTTTAATGTGCGCCGATTCCAGTAGTTCCTCGAAAACTCTCGAAACGGAGATTGCAGCTTTGAAAAGCTTCGAAAAGAAGTTTCGAAGCCCAATATAAATTCCATTCGCACGGCGGCCGTATCCCACATACACTTTTTCCCTAATAGCCAATCGCGAGAGCTTCGAAAAACTGCAAAAGCCCCGCACACTTCCTTACTGAAAGCCCCCATTACCCGCGAGCCGCGGCTCTCGAATTATATGGCCTTCCGAGAAAACGGCCGCGAGAGCACAAAAATTCCCCTCTCCGATCGGGACATAATGCCGATTCGGATCGTCGATTACCGCCGGGAGAGGCCATCAATTCGCGTCTTTTCGAGTTATGTATCGCGCGTTCGACGTACAGGTACGTATGATACTTTTCGAGATCGCTCCAGATTTCCGCCGTGACGATCGACGCGGGGCAAAAATTCCCGAGGCGCTTCGAGCGCGCTGGAAACGCGTGTCCGACAACCGGCTATATCTTGATTTCTCGGTACAATTAATTTCGGCCTATCGCGGGAGTCAGAAATGTGGGTATATCGAGTGTGTAAGTTGCGTTTGATTTTGATACGGGCGTATGTATATATATATGCAAAGAGATTTTTTTAGATCGCTTATAAATGATTCGATATGCCCGTAATTGTAAGTTAGTCGAGAAATTATAAAATCGCCGCGTTAAATTAATTGAAGGAATGTTTATGTAATTATCGCTCAACGCATTTTCGAAGCGAATAAAATACTTTTGAGCGATAAACACTTTATTGTTCGCCATTGAATAAAATATATCTCGCAATAAACCGTCGCGTACTTTATTAAACCGCATTTTCTATAACACTTTCCTTTTCGCTTCGACTCTTACTTTCTTTCCACCGATAAAAGTAAATCGCGAACTTTATATTAAATCATCCCTCCCGTCTAATAAAACACTCTTCCTCCACGTAAAAGCCTGACAATCCTCGCGGCACCCAATTTACAAGCCTCCTTCCCCCCTTGAATCTCGCTGTAATCGGGCGGCGTACAGAGTTTATTGTCGCCCGACTCGCTCGCCGCTTCTCGGGGGAATTCCCGCTCCAAAAAAAGCGCTCCACCCGACTGTTATGCCCTACATGTCCATTTCGTTTGTCGCGGCCCGCGACGCTGCCGCCGCCCGCGGTATAATTAAGCGCTCGCGCGAATTAATTGCCCGCGCGACTAATGGCCGACGTCGGATTCGATTATGTATATACGTCAGCGTTGCCTCACTCCGGCTCTCCCCCCTGAATTTCGAGCGCCGGCCAATTTGGACGGTATAGGGATTTTCGAAATTTTCGAAAATCCGCTTGTAAAACAGCTTAACGGTTACGGGCCGCAGGCAGGACGAGCCGTCCGAGCGATTATCGGCACGTGTGGAGTATCCTCCGCGGCTCGGGGCGATTTCGCTCCTTTCCTTCCTGCGGGCCGCCTCGATGCATAATAACTCTCCTCGCGGCATATTAATAGCGCCGAGTTCTTAGCCGTGACGGCCGGAGAGAGAGAGAGAGAGAGAGAGAGAAAAAAAGCGCGCGGGCACCGCTCGATTTCTCTCTCTCTCGATGTATATGCCTCGATTCCATTAGTTATAGCGGCGCGCAACGCGCTAATCTCCCTCTTCCGCGGCGGGTTATTTTCGTGTCGCACACCGAGCGGATTGCGCAACGAATCTTTATATTAACGCGCAATGCGACTTTGACGCTCGGTGTGATTCTCCGCCGGGCCGTTTTTTTTATTTTTTTATTGTCGAGCCTCAATAGTGACAGTGGCCTTTGTGAGAGTTTTGGAGAAGGCCTTTTACCGCGCGTTGCGGTAACTGCTTATTAACAGATCGGATTGATTAGGCTCTCTTTTTTCTTTCCCTTTTGTCGCTCTCGGCGTCGGTGCGAAGAGCCGAAAACCCGTGGCGACTTTCTATATTGGCCGCTTATTAGCGCGACGATTAAAGCGCTCCGGAGGCTTTGTTGTGACCGCGGGCTTCGAGTGTGCGGCTATTATGTGAAAAAAGAGGATTAATTATCTTCCGTTTAAGCCCTTTTATTATACCTGTGCTTGGTACTTTGGGAGAAAGTTTTAGGGAAAGTATAAATGTGGAGAGAAAAAAAAGGATTGATCAATTGTCCCTAAAAGGTTCGTTGTTAAATAAGTGAGTTTTAATAAACTGCTTGGGTTAATTAATTTTTTTTATGGGTTTTTAGAATGGTGTTTCTTTTCCGCTGAATCGAATGAAACATTAAGTGCAAAAAATCAATACGTAATTCTTAAAGTAAGTATATAATTATAGGGCAATTATAAAATACTTTTACTTTTATGAAAGGAAATTCATACCGCACACTTCGGGTTAATTCAAAGCTATATACTACAGCTATACAAAACGTTACTTATGATAATTACCCAAAATAAAACCCTACAATGAATTGTTTAAGATTCGCAAAAAGCAGTGTAATCGCAAGTTTATTTTCAAATTCACAAAACACACCCGAGCCTTATCCTCCCCGCGAATCTCCACCGGCGCTTTCTTAAGTATCCCACCAGCTTATAAATTCGCCTCGATCCCAACTTCGCGCGCGTCACGGCCCCGCTGAAAAAAGGCGCGAGCTCGCGCGACAGATCCAAAAGCGTCGCCGCGCGCGTGTCTACACCTGTAATTCGCCGCGAGCTTTCGCAACCGCGAGCAGCGCGCCGCGCTTTTGACAGTAACAAACTGTTCTCGCCCCGAGAGCTAGAGAGAGAGAGAGAGAAGGAGGCTGGCGATAGAAAAAAGTCTATGGAAAAAACGAGGGAGAGAAGGACGGCGCGATTCCGCGGCCGATAAAAATTTACATAGCGCTCTCTCGGATGCAAGAAAAACACGCGGCGGGCATAGAATGCAATCGAGCGGCGGCCTGCCGCCGTTGCGCAACTCTCTCTCTCTCTCTCTCTGAGCGAGCGCGAGTCTCGAGTAACCGGATTTTCGGTCGACCTTGCCGCCGATACCGAGAGAGATTCGAGGCAGGCGCGAGCGCTGAGAGAGAGAGAGAGCGAAAATTGAGTGTCGTATCCATCAAGTGCGCGAGGGAAAGGACTCGGCGACGACGCGCGCGAGAAACGTTTACGGCTCGCCGGGTAATTAGAGGGGGCGGGGGCTTTCTTTCCGCGCGAGCGTTATCTCGGCGATTCGTATACGTTTTTCTCTCGCTCTCGGGGCGGAGGGTTTTCGGCGAGCTTCCTCGGCTGGCCGACGGAGATTTTGCCGGGTTTTCGGTCCGAAGTTCGGTTCGCGAAGTTG
The DNA here is from genome assembly GCA_900474385.1 of Ormyrus pomaceus. Lineage (NCBI taxonomy): Eukaryota > Metazoa > Arthropoda > Insecta > Hymenoptera > Ormyridae > Ormyrus > Ormyrus pomaceus. Next base: position 97,373 of record UCOM01000185.1, read on the forward strand.
GGTGGTAATTGCAATCTGCGTAGTGTCTTGCGTGCTTTTGAGGTGTACGTGCAGGGATTGGAGGAATGTTTTAATATAATGATTTATGGAGTTTATGGATTATTATGCAAAACGGGCTCGAAAGATACTCTTGGGGGAGATTAGATCGTACACCGAACCGCTGCTAGAAAATGTAACACATATAATAAGTAAATACTTTTTAATGGTATCCGAGTTCGATACTTAAAATGAGCGATAATTACAGTCTTTATTCGAAGTCTGCATTGTTTTTCAAAATCGTCGGTAAATAATCCCTTAGCAGTCACTTTACCGCCGCAATAAATTTCCTACGTACAACCATCGTCCCAACAAAGCCAACTCAGTTGCACTGTTATAAATTGTTGAAGAAGGCAGAACTGCTCTTTTATTATATATTTATGATCCGGGAGAATAGATGTTGCGCTTTTAAACGCAGCTTTGTCATAACTAGACTGCAAAAAAAATGCACTTTTAGTGCAAATAAGCAGGTATCTGCATTGTATAACCGGCACGAGCGCGATCGAGTAGCTCGGCAATAAATTAAATATCAATTATAAGCCGTAAATAACATGCAGAAATAACTTTTCGAAACGTAATGCACACCGCGGATAATTAATTTCTGCCAAGGGATTTAACGCGCGAATGACGGCGGCGGGAGTGAAAAGTATAACGAAATCAAATACAGTGGAAAATTTTTAATTATCGCCCCGTAAAAAAGGCCGGCCTTGCCCTGCAAAGCTGGGAATAATAATGGATAATAAAACGAAAGATTATGTGAGAGATAAGGGGAAATTGATTTATTTACCTCGCATTAATTGCCTTGTAATAATAACATATTGTCTGGTCGCTTTGCGAAAAATCTGTATTTACCGTCACTTAATTAGGAAGAGTAAAAATTTCGAAATTCTAACGAAGCTTTCACAGCGTTATATTGAATTAAATATTCGCCATTCTAATCAAAGTCGCAGGAACGCTTCGATCCACATTTCAGAATGAAATCTATTGAAAATAATTAAGACGGAAAGCAACGTGTATATCAGACAAAACAAAGAAGGGAAAAATGTTGAACGTATAATGTAAGCAAATGCAGAACAATCACTAATTATCTCGCAATAAGAAGGACGCGTCCTGTAAAGCTATCAACAATGCCGCATGATAATGTGCGCTTTGGAAATCTGGAGTTTATCCACGTCTTATTTTAGCGAACACTTTTTCCCAATCCAAATGAATGAGTTCCATTTTCAATTGTTCCGCTCGGCAAACGAATTCGATGAGAATTAGAGAAACACACGATCGCAGACCCGTAAATTCTCGAAACAGGCCGCGCACCGAGATATTTATATATCGCCACAGTTAATCCATTAAAGCCAAGCCAACAAAAGAGGCAAACGATCCATCGGCGATAATTCAAAACCCCCTTCCTTTACTCTTAATACCATTACAAACGCAAACGTTGTTCCTTATTAAAATTCAAAGTAGGCTCTAGAAGCGAAAATCAGAATGCATTAACCCTCAATCTCGGCGGTGATTTACGCTTCATAAATACATTTGCCTTTTAACGCTCGACTCGCGCGCACCGAGAGAGAGAGAGAGAGAGCCACGTTGTCAGGTGCGCTCCTTGCATTAACCCTCGCGCCGCGCCGCAGCCGCTTTTGTCCGCTCGCCACCATAACTTTGCCGGACACCCCGGCGAGTTTTAAAGCCCCGACGAAGGCCTTTTATTACCCGCCGGCCTCTTTACCCGCGCGCGCATGCGCGCAACGCGTCTACCGTGCGCTTTAGTCTTGGATCATTTTTTTTTCCTCCTTTTCGCCCGGCGAAGGTCGGAGAGCCGGGAGAGCTTTCGACATCGGCCGCCACGCCTTTCTCGCGGAGAGAGAGAGAGAGAGAGAGCGCGCATTGTAATAGCCGCGCAATTGGCTCGCGTGTGTGCGGGTAATTATTGTGTATCGCCCGCGCCAAGAGAGCTCGATTGCTCGATTAGGGCAATCGCTAAAAATCACGGGGGGGAGAGCCCGCGTATTGTGCGCGCGGCGTCGTGGAGCGCGAGAGTCGATCTTCTAATTTAGCGTCTAATTTTCCGGCGGAATTGCAGCCTGTTTGGATAGGTAGGTGTCCGTGTAGTGGTGATAATTATGAAATGCAGTTTTGACTTGTTTATTATTTGTTTCCGTGTAAAGAATTCTTCGCGTCGAGTGTTTTTACCCGGAGAATAAGGATAATATTTATAAAGCGCTTACAATTATATTTAATAAGAGAAACGCTTTTAGCAAAAGGAGACAAGAAAAATTCGAGTGTTGAACTGTTACGTGGTAATTACGGGCGATACACATCGGTCCATTTAACTCAACGGCGCGTTAACAACCGTCTTAAATTTAAATAATTAAAATTAGTTCCTTCTGCACTCGCAACCTTAATGACCCAACTTTTATTTACATAATCCTCCGTATCGGAATGTATTTTCTCGATCCATTATGCCCGGCGTGATTGATACACTTTCGGTCACGTAACGGGTGTTTGCCTTTTTGTATATAACTTTTGTTTCCTTTTGCAACGCGACGAAACTCGGCGACCCAAAGGAGAGCCGGTAAATCGAACTTATCGTGCAGCGACGGAGAACTTGATTCAATTAAAGGAATTTCGCCATCGATTATGTCTTACTTAATGCGCCCCAAATTTTTTGCGACCGATTTTGAAGTAATAACGCGGCTGCCAAAGCATCTGACGCCCGGCGACAGAAGGAGGAAGACAAAAATTCGAAATGACATAATTCCGGAGCCGAGATTCTAAATGCGAGACGGCTGAAAAAGGCTCGTAACCATTAACCAGTTTCTTTTCTTTGGATTCTCCTCGATCGGGTTTGCCGGTATTATGTACTAAAATGCGGAAAATCTGCGGGCTTGCCGATTGCAGTTAAATTGTAATTGTGTGTTTGTTTATTTACTTTATAATTGATGGCGAAAAGGAGAGCGCGCATTGTGCAACTGTAATTGTAGGATTAAAATGAAATATTCAAGTAATGCTTTTTTGCGCAATAATTAAAAACCGCTCGAATACTGTAAGAAATTTCCGTAAATAAAGTAACCGTATTAGCTATGTTGTTTATACAATAGATAAGTGATTAAAAAATTGTAAGAAAGTTAATTAATTGAGAAAAGTTGATGAAAAGATTAACGATTAATTTTCTAAATAATTCTTACGAAACCGACATTTTTAACATAAAAACCAGCGAAAGATCTTTCCAGTAATAAGCTTGAATGGGTGGAGCATAACCAAAAGTAATTAAACTTAAAGAAAAATCAGTGTATTTTCTGCGAGACGAAAATTAGTTGGAAGCATTAGAAACTGCCTTATTTGTATCCGAATATATATAGACTTGCTCGTGCAACTTTTCAGTTTAATTTTCATTCAAACTACGAACGCCTTTAAATAGATACAAGGAAATGTATCCGCTGAGGTTTTTTTTTTCTAATCAAGCATAAAAGGCAATCGAGCAACCCAATCATAAGATTTTAACGCAGTCATTACCTAAACTTTCAGCCATCAAGTTTTTCCGAAGGTGTGAATAACCGCATGCAGGCATTCGAACAAAAACTTACCGCTGCGGATTTTCATCTCCGCGTAAATCAGAACCAATAATTAGGTGAGAAGCCAAAGTAGCCCGTTTTAATGGATTGATATACCTACATTTCTTTTTACTTATCTTAATAACCACTCTAAAGTTAATAAGAAACTACAAAGATATTTATCATAATATTTGAAGAAAAACCAAGCCAATATCCAACAAGGATGTATAATCGAAAGTCAATTTTCTCCAAACAAAACTTGTATTTAACCCGAAAAGATACCTCAAGCAGTCCCATCCATCACGGCAAATTGTTTAAGCCCCCCCATTACCCGCAGCCGCGAATCGTTAAAAAATTCCTCCCAAAGCAAAGAAATTGCACGATCGCGGCCGGATTGAACGCATTTCCCCACAATAATTTACCAGCCAAATGCCGCGATTCTCCTGAAAATTCGCCGCCGCGCGCCGAGGCTCTCCTTATACGCTCCGTCGGCGTCGCGGGGCGTAGCCGTTCGGTCCAAGATTAGTACCTCGCTCCAATTATGCCGCGCGCCGCGAAATCCCGATCGGCTAATGAGCTCTCTCTCTCTCTCGATTTGACGTCGACCCTTCCCGGGAACGTCGGGCCCTTATAGAGCGAGAAATCCTCCCGAGTATCGTCCGTCGCTTTCTGGAAGCCCGCCAATTAAAGGCTCGCGCGTTTATTGATTTCTAATTATTGAAAAATTTGCGTCTTACGAGACACGGCGGTGGATATATGGTTTTGTGCCGGTCGAAAGTGGAGGCGAACGAAGCGCCGATTATTATCCGGCGGGAAGGGGGAGGTACGCGCGGCAAATTTCATGCATTTTAATTGGGTAGGTGTAACGAAAAGGCTAATTGAATAATGCAATTAGAGATGCTAATGGCTCGGCCGCACGACTCGCACACTCGGCCTTTTACATATGAAAACGCGAGTGCGGTTCAATGTTTGTGAAAGTCTAATAATTCAATTATCTTTATCGTAACGGTATATAGTGTCGGTAGAGTAATAAAACTACGGAGGGGCGCGTACAAAGTGTAACGAGAATCGTGCGATGAAAGACTGGGTTTCATAAATTACGATGTATTCCTTTCGTCGATCTATCTACGATCAGACGAATATCGTTGCACAAAGGTAAATTAATGCGCTCGATTCAAAGCTCGGCGTGTTCTTTTCTAATTCGCTGCATTACGAAATATGGATTTCGAATCGTCGTGAGAGAAAAAAAAACTCTTGTCACTTGCTCTTCTCTTTATTATATCATAAAACGGAATAAACTTAAAACCCGGCACTTGGCTCCTGCCGCCCGTAAAGCGGAGCGCTGCAAAATTCCACGTTGCATCAGACACGGACTTTTCCCAAAAAAACCGGAAGTCCCTCATGAGACTCTGCAGCGAATCCTCTCTAAATCAGGCTATTAAGACATTATCGCTTAATTGAGTAACATCGCAGCCCAAGAGCTTCCCCTGCACCCGTAAATAAATAAAAAAGAGAGGAGGCGAAACCCACTTATCTGATGCGACAGAACACGGAAGCGGCTCACGGGACGCCGCATCGCGCGAAATGTTAATCCCCCCGGCGTATTACGAGGAACAAAGCGCGAGCTTTTCGCTTCCCATACGAGAGCGGCGCGCGTGCGCACTTGCGCAATTGCTTGATAATAGCGGCGCGCGGAGAAAAAAAATCGCACGGGGAATCCGCGTTGCGTCAGGGGGAGATCCTCTCGCGTGCCTGTGGCCCCGGATTACGTTTAAACGCCGCGGGGAAAGGCTCGTCTTCTCGATTTTCGGCTGGTTCTCGGCGTGGAGGAAGCGACGCTTCGACGCGGCGGGAAGCGAGCCGGCGATTTTTTCGGAGGGTCTATAATTGCAGGGAATATATATAATACGGATGGAGGATGGGAAAAAGGTTTAGAAAGCTCGGCCGGAGAAAAATCGAGCTAAGGAGGTTTCATTACGTCGGCGCAAAATCGACCGATTCGTTTTTCATTGTCTGCGCGCGGCCGGGAGTCGCTTAATTCGCGGGAGGGAAAATGGTTATGGGATCGCATGAGCGCCTTATTACGAGCATCACGCGAAGACAAATAAAAGAGATGCTATCCGGTTAATGACTGGTGGTTTTTAGTAATCGCGCAGAGATTTACAAGCGCGCCGAGAATATTGCCGCCAGGTTTTGTCGGGATGTTTAGTAGACGATTATTCAAATTTTACAGAAACTTTTGCTAAATTTTAGACTAGCGATTATGCCGAGATTAGCATAATCAATGTTGCACTTTCCACGGGAGTACGTGAGCATGTTCCACATAGGCAACGCTAAAAGCTGATCATTAGCACACAATTTCTCTTCGAGTGTAGCAGATGGTTTATTGCCGAAAAACATGTTTACAAGATAATCAGAAATTTTTGTTGTTTAATTGTCGAATTAGTCATTTTAGTGGGTACTTTGTTCCACTAATGTTTTGGATAGAATGGATCTGCCAACAATTATACACACAATTTATACACACACAACAATTGCATTCGTAACATTTTCTAAAACGCAAAACTGTTTATAATCTTTAATTTCTTTACTGTGCAGTATTAGTTTATTTTTAAAACATTGCCCGCAATTAAGCCTTTATACATTTTACTTTGCGTGCAATTCAACTTTAAATTTAGAACAGCAATACGTCAAGTGCAATTTTTGCGCTTAGAATATAATTGCTTTTGTTTACATAAGCTTTCAAAAGCTTTTTTTCAATGCGGAGGCCCGCAATTTTGCCCGCGGCCAACCTTCAATTTCCTCCGCTAAAAATCCTCCTTCCCCATTACCGAGGCCGCGCAATTAAAACTAATCCCACTTGTCAACAATAAAACACTCCGAGAGCGCCCATTACCATGCAAATATCGGATCTTAATACGGTTATGCGTACGTGGAAGGCCCCACCGCTTTTTGCTCTCGCGCCGCACGAGGAAGCCGAACTTTTTCTCGAACCGATCGGCACCACACGTTCCTCCTGTATATATACGGGGCGTGCAAACGTGCGCACGCGGCGGACTTGCGTGCGGAGCGAACGGCCCCGGAGTGCACGCTGGAATTATCAAAGTCAATCAGGAAAGATGTAAGATGGGAAAACGAAAGTGATCAATCGACGAGTTATGCAAAATGGTAATTGATCTATTAGTAGCCGGGTATATTAGCCAAGAAATTCCAGGTATATACGATATTATTACGTAAAAGCGAGGAAGGGCGAAGAGCAAGGAAATCGCGTTTAACTGCCGGCGCGGAAACGAGATTCCGGGCTATTTTTTTTTATTTAGCCACGACCGTATTTATACTCCGATGCGCTGCTCAAGACGGCGTAGTGTAAAAAGTTTTACTCGCTCGGGAACGAAGTAGGTCGATGGGGATTAATATTCATGCACGCGAGGTAAACGCACTTTAGGTGCTGGAAGATGAGGATTGTTTGGGTAGAAAATTAATATTTGCATCAAATTTTTGTTGGATTAGATGCGTTTGTACAGCTGCTGAGCAGGTATTAAAGTAATTTCTCGAAGGATTGTGCAATTATGTAAATGAGAGTCACACGGCGTAAATTAAGAATTGTCACTGGATAATCTCGGATTGTCTCATCGTATGCATAAAATTATTTTACTTATGTAATTGCGAATCTCGACGAGTTAGAAGTATCCAAGCTCCCATGTAACGGAGATATCAGTTGAAGCTAGACTTAATCTTTTTAATGCAGCTAATTAGATCTCAGGAGAGAGAGTTGATTTAAAACATTGAGACTTTATATTTTAAGAAGTTATAATAAAAACGAGAGAAATTAAATGTATTTAGTTATATAATTAGAAAATAAATGTCTTAAATCGACAGCTTGATTTAACATTTCAAGAGGTTCTAATAAAAATAATAATTTTTAAAGTTAATAGCAGTAAATGTTATTGTTAAAACAAAACTTGAAGGCTTTGAGTAGCAGAATACTCATGAATTATATCCTGCACAAGAGAATATATTCATTATTTTTATAATACAGCTGTAAAGATAAATGGACACAGACGGAACATAATTTTTCATCGCAAAAAAACTAAATAACGATCTTTTACTGTTTATAGGTGTACCATGAAAGTCCAGTGAAGGGATTTTCGAAGGTTAACCTCCAACGATTTTTGACGTTTCGAGAATTTTCTTTAACGAAATCAGTAATTTAAAATAATTTATGGCATTCTTGATATTTTTAAAAATAAAATGCTTCAAGATTATGCCGCAGAACTTTATTTTAGCTTGATTGATGGTTAAATCCCAAGTCTCTTAGTCCAAAGAAGCTTGAAATTTTATTTTAAAAGTGCTTAGATGTAGATTTCAGTACCATTTAAACATTCATTATTTTTTTTAGATTTCATCATCTCGAAAAAAGATTTATACTTTTCAGCCGCGCACGTTTGAACCCAGCAAAATTTATAACCATACATGGGCACGTTACTCGCATGATTACTTTCGAACGAGTCGCATCATAAATCCTTTCGAGAGCCGAACTTGTACACGCGGATACAAGTTACTGCTCCTCGTCTAGACAATAAAGTTATTTTTAAATTACGAATAAAGCTTTTATTACCTCTTGATCCCTTTATACATACGCCTTACTTTTACAAGCGAATTACACAATAATTTACAAAATAAATACGCTTTCATCGAGACCGGTCTTAAATCAATGAGCGTTAATTAGCCCTCGCTCTCATATACCCGAGCTTCCTCGTTCCACTTGCAACGAGCGCGTATATAATATATAAATCCGAAAAATTCCAGCGACTCGCGCCCGGCGATAATCGAGCGCATAAAATCTCTCCGTCCTTCCAAAGGACACCTGCGGGCGGCCGCTTTTCGGACTTTCACATATCCCAAGCGCGGCGGGGCAACAGGTGCAGGCGGATGCGATTCGCGCGCAAGGATGACACGTGACCGCGGAGGATTTCAGCGGGCAACGCTCTCGACATTGACACCTCTCTCGCGTGGCCTCAAGACGCGAAAAGCTCTCTCTCTCTCGCGGAAGTTCGCGGCCTTGCCGGCGCGCGCGCGCTTCTCGCTCGTTTGCATCTTCGAGAGTAAGCGTCGTCGTCACGTGGGAGAGCGAGAGCGACTCTCCCGCGCGGCCTTGAGACACCTTTCCATCGGGAATTACGCGAGAGTCAAGGCCGCCGGGGTTGTCGATCTTTTCTGGAGTACGTATCGGGAGAAAGGCATCGTGGCGGCGGCTTCCCGATTGTTCTTTAACCGGCTTTGATTGACAGCCCGAGCTCCGGTTTTTTCCGCGCCCTCCCCGATTGAGTCATACGTCGGTGTGCGCGTCGAGGTTTTTGGGCCTCCGCGCCGCCGCTACAGTATCTGGTTTTTTTTTTTGTTTGGTCAGAAGGAGCGATTTAGAGGAGGAGAAAACGCTTTGCGTAAGAGCGAAAAACTCTCGAGCCGCAGACAGAAGTCGAACGAGTTTCGCCTTGGGGAGTGATTTAGTTGGAAACGAAGATGCAGATAAAAGAGAGGTTGCATATACACTGCACGCTTATAAAAAGGCCGCTATTCGAGGAATGTGTACATTTCCTGGTTCGCGTTTCATCCGAATAATTCGAGGCGAACGTCGCGGTTGGCGATCAAAATCGCGGTTCGTTCGACAGCTGAAACCGGCCGCGGCGGACATGGAAAGCGTCGGCCTGGAATTTCTCAAAGAAATTGCGATACACAGTGACATTGGGAAACTCCTGTTATTAGTCCGAGAAAAAAAAAAACCAAGTGGACTCTCGAAGGTTCCCGATAATGACACGCAGCCGAAATATTTCGCAAGGCCGAGACCGCAGCATTTCTACAAATATTTGATTAAGCCGATATAGTCCGCGTGGAAAGGCGCGCGAAATCAATCGTGACTCCGCGGCGAGGCGTCGACGATATTTTTCCCCGCGAAATATTATCCGCCCGCAGCCATAAAACTCCGCCGGCCGTCGGAATTTCCGATCCATCCCGGACCTAAAAAAGCCGAGCGTTACGATACTCTTTATTTTATCCCCGGCGATTTTTCTGAATGAAAAGTGTTTTTTATTACTGCCGCGCAGTAAAAGCAGCGGGTGTTGCGCGGCGCGGAAAAAGGAATAATAAACATCGAAAAAGATATAGAGCGCTCCGAGAGAGGCGGATATTCTATTATTAACCTCGAAATCCAGACGATATAAAACGTTGCAAGCGAAGGATATATACGTTCGGTGGAAATAAACTCTCGGAGTAATATATATATATATATATATCGCGCGGCTCCCCGCTCGGAGGGGGCTTTAAAAATATCTCCTCTATCTTGACGAGGCCATTTAGCCGAGTCGATTCCGATTTTCAATCAAGCGCCACAATTTCGAGATTTTATTATTCTGTTATTGCTACAGATCGCCGCGGCTATTATCCTCTCACGACTGACGTGTACGTATTTACGCCGATGCACGAAGCGGAGGCGCGAACGAGACTATTTATTTTCCCTACCTGCACGTCGTTGTTGCGGCAACGTCTCGGGCCGCCTCTTTTATTCGCTTTCCTTGCGGTATTGTTTCGCCGCGCTTTTTTTTTGCGAGACGCCGAAAGTTTGCCTTTTCCCGGGAGAACGGAGCGAGCTTGGAATTTTTTTTTTTTTTTCGCTTTGGTAAACAGGAGCGGGGGCAAAAAAGCTTGCCGCGGCCTTTCGCGACATTCAATTATCGTAATTTCGCAAGGGAATAGGTTAATTTGGCAGAAATTTCAATTTGCGAGGCGCGGCCACGAGCGTTTTCGAAAAAATTCCTGAAATTACTGACACTTTGAAGCTGGAAAATTCGCGCGTAAAATCTTTATGATAAGCGGGAAAAAATTGTCTTGTGAAACTTAAATTTATTATACGTTCACCTTGGAGTCCTTGGCTTGTGTCTTGGCTTCGTGGAATTTAACGAAAAGCGTAGACTTTGTTTTTTTCAAAAAAAAAAAAAAAAAATTTCTCAATGTAATTTAAATAATATCTTTGTTAATATGCAACAAAGTTTATAGAATGGCTCTTTAAGATACGTATTTTTTGCGGATAAGTATAGTTTTTTTGCTTGAAATGCGCGACTTGTTTGCGGTTTAATTTTTTACTTCGGTGGAATATACTTTTTGAGCAAACAAAGAACTTGCGATGTCGGCGATAATCGCCGAGCTTAAAATAAAACGTCTCTATCAGGATATACTCAAAGTGAATGTATACGAGAAATTTTTTGCCTTTTCTTGTAGATATATAAGAAGCTGATTATTAAATATTCACTTTATTTTTTAAACAACCTCGTATTCTTTGATGAAAACAATTCAGGTTGCAGGAAAAAGATCGATCTGGTTCTATTTCAAAACCAAAACAAATTTTAAAAATAGGGCCATTTTGATTATTAAAACGGTGACTTTCGATTTCGTTCGAAATTAGAAAGCTGCCCGTAAAAAGTAAACTATTTATTTTGATAATAATAAATAAGAGTAAAAACCGATTCACTTTACGACATATTAACTTTACGTGTATCACGTAAGTTAGCTCCATTTTCGACGCGAAAAAGAAAGCATTCGATCTGCTTTCCAAAAGGCCAACTATATCAACGGAATCACCTGTTTTTTTAATTCAATTAAATCAAGCAACCCAGAGAGATATATAAAACCTAATTAATTCAATCCGAAATTTCTCTCTTTCGACATGCAAATACAGTCCGCGCGCCGAGCTGAAACGACGCGGAAGTTGCACCGGCTCGCCTCTCGTGTCAAGTGCTTTTTCCCGCGCCCTCCCCTCCTCGTTAACGCAATTCGCCTCCGATTTTGAAAATCGATTCGCCGCCACGGGCCAAAAAATGACCCTCTCCCGGCGTCCAGATTGAAATCTACACTTCCCCGATACACTCGGCAATAAAACGTCTCTCTCCTCGAGCGGGCAAAAATCCGCGAGAGGGACACACATCGTGCACGGCGCGCAACCGCGAAAAAAAAACATTACGTACAACTATCTCTCGGGGGGCGAGGCGTGTTGTATACGTTTTCTCGCGCCTCGAAGCCGAGAGCGGAGAAAAGAGACAGAGAGAGAGAGAGAGAGAGAGAAAAGAAGTCAGCGAAGTCGCGCGCTGAGAAGTGAAAGTCATCATGCGGCAGGAACGGGAGCAAGAGCGAGACGCACGCCGCGCGTCGGTGTAGTGGTGGGATACATAGGCATGGCTAAAAAGAATAGCGAATAAGGAATTGATACATGAGAAATAAGGCCTTTTGGCCGAGAGCGTATGCGCGGGGTATTGGGTTTCTTTTGAGTAAGCTGCTTAGGTTTTAGATTTTGAAAAAGGCCGCTACAAGCGCGCGCGCCTTTGCGAAATTGTTTAAATCATTTATGTTGTACGTGTAATTGCTCAATTAACCTTTTCCTTAACGATGCTTGGGAATCCGTTCGAAAAAAATCTTCGAAAATTTCGCTCGTTTTCCCAAGAACTTGTAATAATTATTTTTCTTTTGAAGTTAAACCAGAATTTTATAATTTTCCACATCCTCGTTCAAAGTCGCATTGTCCACCCGACTGCGAGGATTTTTCTCTCTGCAGCCGACCGACATTCCCCGTTAAGCAAACGATTTATCTCCCTCCGACAGTCCGTAACGATAACGCAAATAACTCCCGGCGCCTATCATAACCGACAGTCCGCACCCCAAATGAAAAAGCCTCCGCAAAGAAAGAGAGAGTGTCGACGTGCCCCGCGCACACATACAAATAAACACACAGACTTGTATTAAAAGTCTCGGGCTGCGGCGGCGGCGAGGCAATGAGTGAATGAGTGAAAGTGAGCTGCGGAATACCGAGCTCCTCGAAACTGGAGCACCGGGGCCCGAGAGCGCAGGCCTGCTTGCATAATATCGGCGGGCTCCGCTCGCGGGACAGCTGAAACTATCTCCCGGCGGGCTCGAGGCGTTCCGCGTGCGCGCGCACGCGATATACCTGTCCGTACGTGTATTTATATTGTCTCTCCGAGGCGGATTCCGCGGGCCGCGGCTACCCTCTATACACGTTTATATACAGGAGGATTTAGATTTTTTCGGGGGATAAGCGGGGAGAGCCGCGCTTGCGAAACGCTGCTGCTGCTGCTGCCGCTGCACGCTTTGTTAAACGAGGGAGATGATATTTGGAAAAGAGCTTTAGGCCGGCCGAGGCGGAACGTTTCTCGCTTTACGGGCAGCGGCTGCCACGGGGATTTTAGTTTGATGCCTCGTGATGAAATGCAGCGGGTTTATATCGCTGGTTGCGCCGGCGGGGCTCGAATTTTTAGCGATACGCGCCGAGAGGAGCTGCCGCGGTGCGGTTTCGATTCGGGGAGGTATGCGGGGATTACGTTTTCGAATTCTTGCCCCGATGTAATTTATCGAGGCTTTGAAAAGTTAAGTGTGCTTAATTTATGCTCGCCGCCGAGTCGATCGAAAACGTTTTTAAGCGTTAATAAAATTTCTCATAAATAAATATCTGTACGGTTAGACGTTAAAATTTATGCGAATATTTAAATAAATCATGTAGGTTTATTTTAAATCCGGAGCTAAATAAAAATATCATTTTTAATTAGAAAAATGCACCTATAAAAATACTGAATTGCGCCTATTAGACGCCGATATCAAAAGTACATAATAATTACGGAAGCCTGTCTAGGAGAAGTAATGCAATTTTTCCACTCGACTCTAAACGCCGAACCGTATAATTTGCCAAGAATCCCTCAAGCTGGCGCCTTAAAAAAAAATGTCAATCGATATTTTTTCGTTTCCCCGAGCGGAAAGCGATTCGTTCGGCAATAAAACGAAAACTAAAAACACATCTCCCACCGGCTGACAAGTATATACATACAGACCAGCGGCTCCTGTTTTTTGCCGCGCGTCGCGCGGAGGGCGTAATTTGCGCACGGAATATAATCTGCGTCCGCGTCGCGCCCGGCTTTTATAATCGAGAAATCGGCCTCCGGCCGTTTCCCAATTTCGCGTCGGAGCAGCGGCGGAAACAAA